>JAOWBJ010117323.1:0-13714 GCA_028566335.1 Monarda citriodora | reverse complement strand
GGGTTAATTAACGATGAAATTGTCGTTTAAATTACTCGTAATTTGCGTTCATAATTAACGTAAGCCTCCAAACCCCAAATGTAACATGCTTCAGATGTCAAAAGCAATCTTGTTCTCGGGTTAATGCCTTGGACCAAAAATTCGGGTTCTTGTCTTCCGTATCGCAATCTTTAATTTTTTTTGTTAATTTATTTAAAAAAAAACAATCTTGTTTATCGATATGTTGGTAAAATAATTGATATATGCCACCTTAAATTTATTTCCAAAAATCACATTTTTTTTTCTTTAACTTCTTGGACATCCTTCAACAAATGCATAAGACCGACTAACTAGCTTTTATTATTTTACATTCACATTTATTTAAGAAGCGCATCGTCTTGTGCGGCACGGAGGTAGTAACAATTTGCATCAAATCCAAATATCAACATCGATAGTCAAGTAATAAATAAATAAACGAATTCATATCCCTACCAAAAGAAACTATACAATTTGAGTACATGAGGTATTGAAAGAACTACATCCATTGCACAATTCAATTAAAAGGAATCCAATCTCACCAAAGAATCAAAGAATGCACAAAATTCATGTGCTTTTTAACAACAAAACCTACTCCTAATCGCATACCACACCAACCACTTTCCTCTAGAAATTAGAAGGGAAAAAATGACCAAAACTCTATCCTCCTCCACACACCAAATCCTCTATGCCCTCGAATCCGATCAATGACGTCGTGCTCAGTACCGACGAGTTTCACGAGAACGCCTCGTTCTCGTCGCTACTAAACTCCTTCCTCAACTTGTGCGAGAAAAGGCGGCACGCGTCCATGCTGAGGTCCACTGCCGCTGCGAGCGCGATGAAGAGTGCGGCGTCGACCATGCACGTCACGTGCGGCGCCGCCACCTGCACCGCCGGTTTGCTCACTTTTCCCTCCCCTTCGACGCTCGACCCCATCACGAACCCTCGGACCGGCGACATCGAGCTCAACGCGGAGTCCCTACTCAAGTCGTCGATGCAGAACCTCCCGCCCTTCTTGACGTTCATCTTTCCCTCGGCGATCGGGATTCCGCCGATTTCGGCTACGAGCTCGAACTTATACCCTAGGCCGTCTTCGGGGCCCCGCTCGCGCCACGCCTCGAGGCGGCCCCACGGCTTCCAGCTGCTGATGGAGACGCCGTCGGGCCGCAGGATGAGCCACGCCCCGGGGTTCGAGCGCGAGACGCGCTCATATCCCGGGGACGGGACAAAGGGAGTGATCATGGAGGCAGCCGCCACGGCGGAGCCGGAGAGATCGTAGACCGTGATCATCCAGCCTTTGCGCTCTTTGCCTACTCTGCCTTTCTCCCCGGAAAGGGTTCTTCTCATCCACCCTTTCTTCACATTTGTGTTGAAATCCGTCGGAAGAGATCTATTTTGAGTACGCAAAATAATCATTTGTATAATTTCATTTCGTGTTAAAAGTACACTCAAATATATTAATTAATCTATTGCTTATGACAAAAATATATATAGTCAATTAAGAGAATATTAATACATGTATGTGAGGATACAAATCATAAGGAAGAAGATTGAGTTTAGGGGAAAATCTTTGCACATGGGAAGAGAATCAGTGGTGGTTGCAATTGCAAACACACTTAATTAACCACACAACTGGACAAGGCATTAATTTTTTGTCTCTTTGACCAAACTAACATCAGATTCTAACACCAAATTAATCATTTTATACCTTCCTAATCTTGGTTAAAATTATTAATTAGATGCTCATTTTCTTTTCTACCGGAAAATAATAATATAGGTACAATCTTTATGGCACCTAAACTATAACCAATATTTCACTTCTCATCAAATCAATTCATATCTTTTGATCCCTAATTACTCAAAAATCATGTGACTATTCACATGGTTCCTGTGTAAATAATCCTAACCCAAATTACATGCATACATTACAGCAGATGCTACTCAACATTAGAAAATTCTAAAATACTACTCCTTCCGTCTTGGAGGAATTGTCTCTATTTCCTTATCAGTCCCATCTAATTATCTCATTTCCTCAAAAGGGATGAAATAAGTGGTGAAGAATGTCTTTAAAATCTCTTTATCTTACACAGTCTTTATATACATGTTAAAAGTGATAGAGACTAATGTCGCTGTAACTACTTCCATGTCACATAATTGGGCACATTTCTTTTTTACGCACAAACCAAGAAAGTGGGGATACGTGCCCAATACTATTTTTTTCATTTTAGGAAAGATGCCTAATACATGAGACGGGCCGAAACGGAAATAGTGTTTATTATCACAGGATGAAGATAGTAGTATAAAAATACTATTTACTCATTTCAAAACATATCATTAATATTTATTTAGATTATTGAAATAATTATATACTTTCGTTATAGGACCATCTAGGATTCAAGTTGGGGAGAGCATGGACATTTCTTGAAAATTAACGAAAATATGTAAATAAAATTAGAAATTCCAAAATGGATTATTATTTGACAGCGAAGCAGGCAACGACAATGGGATTGGGGCCTACAGTCCAGTAAGGTTGTGCCAGCAAACTTGACACCCCATCCCTACGGCCTACGTTAGCATATTCAACTAAGAATGCGCCGGGGGTGCGCAGTATAGTATGCATGCTAAATGGCAAATGCTAATGATGAGGAGTGAGGACTCACCGTGATCTGTTACTCCGGTCGGCGCTGAACTTGCAGCTGAAAACCGGCTGCCGAATATTCCCTTGAATCTGGTAAACCACCGGGCTGCACTCCGGTTCACCCCCAAACTGGAACACGAACCGCGGGTCCGGTTCGGACCGGACCGTCACGTGAAGCTTCGCGCCCGGCTGGCCCCCGCCGACGAGCTTCATCCACCCGTTCTCGTACACGCACGCGCGCGCCTGCGCGTGGCCTATGTTGACGCTCAGCCTCAGCCATCCCAGCAGCTTCCCGCTCGTGATGCCGCACGTGCGGCCCATGCGGCCCGTGAAGACCGAGATTTTGAGGGTGACGACGGGCCTGGAGGAGAGGCTGCGGAGGGCGGCGGGGTCGAGGTCGAAGCTGGCGGCGGAGGAGGAGGATTCCGGCGGGGAGGCGGCGGCGCTGCTGAAGAGTGGGAGGAGGGCGGTTTGTGAGGGGAAGTTCTTGATCTTGAGCTTGGCGTAGCATGGGGTGGCGGAGGGGTGGATGCCGGAGCCGGAGGGCCTGGCGGCTGCGGCGAGTGTGAGGGCAAGTGATTCCACGGTTAATCGGACAAATGGGCACGGATCCATCGCCGGAAAATGGGTCGTCGGGTTATTGATGAGGGTTGGGAATGGTGGTTGGATGAGGAGACAAGTGAAGATTTTGAGGTTTCGGAGAAATCTACGGCGGACTTTGTAATATGTGTGTGTGTGTGTGTGGGAAGAGTGATTAGTGAAAGTAGATTAGTTATTGGGGTTGATAAAGGATAGTTTTGTTAACTACGGCTCATCTTCAATATCTCGCCACGAAATGGAGAAAATCAAGTCTTGTTCATCTTAAATAGGAAAAATATTTCTTCTCAAAAAGTAAAGAAAAATAGCTGGGAAAATATTTAGAATACTCGAGGAAGAAAAACAAACGTTTTGCACCGACTTGATGTCGATGCCTGGATTAAATGAACTATTGGATTTTAATTTGATGTTTTTTTTTCCGTTTTATATTTAAAAAATGCTATAGGAATGATTAAATATTTGGTAAAGATGGAATTTGATATTACATGGTCTAATAATTAGGTCAAAGCACAAAACACAATAAATATGGACATCGATAAGAGCTTGGCCCAATGCTATTCGGACCGAACATAAGGCCCACTCCGAAGACTATGAGTCCAACAAGATCGTACAAGCCCACTAAGGCCCACGCCGGCCCAGTTCGAATCAGGTCCAAAGTCGGACTAGCTCGCGCCAGTTCACTATCAAGGCTCCTATCACAATCAGGACTCATACTCCAAGCCTATCCCCAAGATCTCTTATAGAGAGATAGGGATTCGGATATATATATATATCATGTAAAAAGATATGAACAAGGCCTTAATATTATCCGATCAGGTCCAATCTTTATATTAGAGTAGGACTCCACTTGTAAGCCTATAAATAAAGGCACTATGATAGAAGAGAGGACACACACTCTCATACTCATAAGAGTTATACATACTTTTCCCTTCTTCCCCGTGGACGTAGATTTGCGAACATAACAGATCGAACCACGTAAATCTCTCGCGTTCTTATTCTTCTTTTTACGTTATTCGTCATAACGAGCCCATAAAAAGCACGATCGATCACTGGCGCCGTCCGTGGGAACCGAATTGTTATTGTATTTCGATCACGGCTTTTCATATACTCGTTCAAATATGCCTCCGAAGAACCACAACACGAGATCAAACGCCTCCCGGGCTCCAACTGGCGGTAACAACAACGCGAACAAAGATGCTGAACCCGCCCCGCGCCCTAAAGATCCAGTGGCCAATCCAGACCCCAACTTGGTGCTGGAAAACGTCCTTATTGATCGGGAAGGCGATGAAGTCGGCTCCGGCAAGGAAGGGAGCCACCAGGCCGCATCTTCGTGGCACACCGGATACAAAGTAGCAATACGGGATTTCCTGGAGGTAAATAAGGACAAACTGGCGCAATTCCTCCAGGGATACAAGGGTCCTAACAAGGATGGCCCCCAAGAACAGCATAGATCAACCCGCAACCGAGAGAAGAAGGATCTGAGCGTAGAAATCGTTCGGGATCGGAATCGAGATTGCAGTCCGCCCCGACAAGCGCCTCGAGACCGCAACCACCGCCATCGCAGTCGGCGCGACCCATCACCCCGCCACCATAGGTCGCACCGCAACCGAGATCGCTCTCCCTGGCGATCTCCATCTATAGAGAGATCCCACTATCACCTTGATGCATACGGGTTGATGACAAACCCATTCACCAGGGAGATATGCGAGACTCGTCTCCCGAGCCGTTATAAGGTGCCCAGCATCCAAGCTTATGACGGCCAACGAGATCCGAGGAATTTCCTTGGACAGTTCCAGTACAACATGTGGAACCAAAATCTGGAGGAGGTCCACATGTGCAAAGTGTTCCCCGAATTGCTGGTCAACACAGCTCGAGTATGGTTCGATAGCCTGCCCCCCAATAGTATTGGCTCATATCGCAAACTCGTGAAAGTCTTCAAAAGGCGCTTCGCTTCCATCAAAAAAACGAAGCCAAAATTCACCCCTGCACAGCTGTTGACCATCAAACAAGGCGACGAGGAATCGATCAATGACTTCCTGACCCGGTTCAATCAGGAAGCATTGAATGTGGATGATGCCAGCGACGTGCTGATCGTCTCGGCGTTCCAGAATGCCTTGCGACCTGGAGCCCTCTACCAAGAACTCATGAGGCAGGAACCCCAAACACAAGCGGAGCTCTGGAAGATTGCGGACGAGTATGCGCGAGCTGATGATGCTGATCGGCGAAAGCGCGACCAAGACAGGGGGAATCTTCCAAGAAAAAGCAGTCCGCAGATCGCGGCCTACAAGCTCAGGCCGCCGCAGCGTCCACGAGAGGCTGCAACAAGGTCCTGTATCATCCCGACTAGGACCTCGTCAAGGTATCGAGTCAAGGCTGGGTCCACGCCAAAACCCAGATCAGCCTCAATACACTTCCTTGACCAAGCCGGGTGCTGAGATATACGAGCTGCACACGAACCTGTTTGAGAAGCCCTGCCCCATGCAGAGGCCGGCTGATCGCAGGTTAAAGAAACGTTACTGCGCATTCCACGAGGATCACGACCATGACACGGAGGAGTGTCGCGACCTCGCGGAGAATATTGAGGCCTTGGTACAAGATGGTACCCTTAGAAAGTACCAAGGTCAGGGCAACGACCAGGGCAAAGGCAAAAAGCGTCATAACTGGGGAAAGGATGGCTACCAAGCCAACAAGAAGGCGAAGCAAGAGCCCAACGACAACGATGATGACACTACGCCTCAGTTCGATGGAACCATTGAGGCCATTACTGGACTGCCCTTGGGACATACCAAGTCTTCCCTCAAAGCCGAAGCCCGGGGTTCAAGCTCGGAGGAGCCCGCAGGCAAGAGGTTCAGAAGAGAGGAAGCTATTACTTTTTCCGAGGCAGATCCTGTACCTGCAAAGACCCCGCATCACGACACCATCGTGATTCAAGCCGGGATTGCAAATAAGCTGGTATTCCGGGTGTTCGTTGACAGTGGAGCATCCGTGAGCATCCTTTTTAGGACGTGTTTTGACAAGTTGAGCCTAGATGTTGCTCATCTAGCCCCAGCGCCTCTACCCTTGAAGAGTTTTGCACATGAGGAGACGCGACCTGACGGGGTCATCAGCCTGCCCGTCACTGTAGGTCGATCTCCCGCGAGCTCAACCACATCTATACAATTCTTTGTAGTACGTGCCCCGTCGCCCTACAACATTATCCTTGGAAGGGATTGGCTCAATGCGGTCAGAGCTATTTTTTCTACTAATCATCTCATGATCAAAATCCCGACCAAAAATGGAGTGATCACAGTCCGGGGCGATCAGAAGCGGGCGAAAGAATGCATGCAGATCGCATTGCGTGGTGCCGAGACCACTGAGCGGCATCACCAAGTATAGCAATTAAAGCAAATTGCAGAGTTGGAACAAGAGAAGACGCCACCTGCCACAGCTCCACTCACCGAGGAGGTCCCACTATACGACAATGAGCCAACCAAAGTTGTCAAGGTTGGGTTCGCTGGACCTCCCCAACTCAGATCGCAGGTGATCCAACTCCTCAAAGATTACCGGAACATCTTTGCATGGACATCCCTTGACATGACCGGGGTGCCCCCAGACATCATCATTCACAGGCTTAACATCGACCCGAGTATAAGGCCGGTGAAGCAGAAACAACGTCAGTTCGCTGCGGAGAGAAACTGGGTGATCCAGGACGAGGTCAAGCAGCTACTTCAAGCGAAGATCCTCTTCGAAGTCAAATACCCGAACTAGATAGCCAACCTGGTGATGGTCCGAAAAGCGGGAGGAGGATGGCGCATGTGCATAGATACACAGATCTCAATAAGCACTGCCCAAAAGATTGCTACCTCCTCCCTAATATAGATAAGAAAGTAGAAGCCTTAGTAGGCTATAGTATTTTTTTTTGTTTTTTAGACTTGTATAAAGGGTATCACCAAGTTTTAATGAATAGTGAAGACGCCCCCAAAACAACATTTATTACTGATTTTTGGGTTTTTGCGTATAGAAAGATGCTCTTTGGTCTAAACAATGCAGGAGCGACCTACCAGAGAATGTTCGACAAGATATTCCAGCCCCACATAGGAAGATCGTCGAGGTCTATGTCGATGACATAGTCATGAAAACCGAGAAGAGGGTGCCTGTGTCGGCGACCTGCGAACTATCTTCGACATCCTCCGAACTGTCTTCGACCTCCTCCGAACTGCCAACCTGAAGCTGAATCCGCAGAAGTGCACCTTCATGGTACGAGCTGGAAAGTTCTTGGGTTGCTGGATATCACAAAAGGGCTTGGAGGCAAATCCATCCAAGGTTCAAGTCATCAAGGATATGGCGATACCTAAATTCATCCACGATGTGTACAAACTTACGGGATACCTCGCTGCTTTAAGCCGTTTCCTTTCAAAAGCAGCGGAAAAGCAGCTCACATTCTTCCAGATTCTTAAGAAGGCTTCGAACTTTGAATGGGAGGAGGAACACTGCAAAGCCTTTGAGGATCTCAAAGGCTACCTTGCCAATCTCTCCATGTTGTCCGTTCCAAAGGAGGGGGAACCTTTGTCATTGTACCTTGGCGCATCGGATGAGTCCGTCAGTGCAGTACTAATTCGAGAGGAGGGACGTCGCCAACTCCCTATATACTTCATAAGTCAAGCACTTAAAGGACCCGAGCTAAGGTACCAACCATTGGAGAAGATCGCACTTGCGCTTGTTAATGCTGCTAGGCGATTGAGGCCATATTTTCATGCACATCCGATCCAATTCTTGACAAATCTCCCACTTCGCCAAGTCCTCACCAAATCTGAAGCCTCAGGTCGCATTGCGAAGTGGGCCATTGAGCTCGGGGAACTGTAGTGATTAGCATTACCAACCTTCTTCCTTCACTAGTATAGATGATATATGTTGTATTTAGATGAAGTTGTAACGAGTTTCTCGTGTATGAGCTCAATTTTGCTGGGAATTGTAATTGCTTAGAACACAAGAAATAGGAGGAGCATAGAGAAGAAAGATTGGGAGAAGTAGAACTTTCATTGCTTGCCTTCCCAAAAGACTCGATTTAATATTTAAATCCTATACTCTACATTGGTTCGACCTAACCCTAGCCCGGGAAAGAACCAACAAAGAAAACCCAAGAGGAGCTTATAACACGCTCGACACAACAAAAAGACTCTCAAAAATGCAACTAAATTTAAAACATAAACAAAGTCTGCAAACATAAATTAAAGCATAAATCGTGTAACTAAAACACGACTCTATCCATCGGCCTCCTCCACTGAAGCTCCACGTGTACGGTCAGGATTCTGCTCATCTTTCTCCTTAATCGCGATAACCCCATCTCCATCCTCATTTGACTTTCCTCCTTCCACAGCAAACCCTAACAACCTCTGTACTCTCTCTGACTCCATTGCTACCCCAACCTTCTTGTCCGTGACAATATCCCCCCGTGAAGTCGATCCTTGTCCCCAAGGATCAGAAATGTTAAAGTTTTTCCGCAGAAAGGTGGCGTCTTACCAAGAAATCAGATCTGGAAACAAGTTCGACCAACTCACCTACCATTGCTGAACAGTAAGACCTCGACGGACGATTTCGCGGTGGTTGAGGATGCAACAAGGTTCAACTTTGGACAACCCTTCTTCGGTAAGATCCGGAAGATCCGGCACAGGTATAACCCCTTCACTCACAATTCTTTTTAAGTTTGGAAACATGAAAAACGGGGTGTACATTTGAGGATTCAGGTAACTCCTATTTGTATGCGACCTTTCGATTATGTCCAACACCTTGTAAGGTCCAAAATATTTGGAAGAAAGCTTGACATTTTTCCGCAATGCTACTGTTTTCTGTTTATATGGTTGTAGTTTAACAAAAACTAAGTCTCCCACTGTGAACTCCTTCTCCATTCTTTTACGATCTGCAAAAAATTTCACACGAGCCTGGGCCTGTTGTAAATTTTCTATGATTTTCTTCAAAAATTCTTGCATGTTCCCAAAAAAAACTGAAGCCTCATCTGTAGATGATCCCAAATAGGAATCAAGAGATACCTGTGGTAAAAACATAATCTGGAAAAGATGCTTGATCTACTGCCTTAGCAGCAAAAATCTTCTGAATTTCAGAATCATCCTTGTAACTGTGAATAACTCTTTGTACCCAAAGAGGAGCAACAATTGAAATAGATGAGCACTCTGGATAGAATTCAGGTGATCTAGATAAGGCATCTGCCACACCATTATCAACTCTTTTTTTGAACTCAATCTCATACTGAAAACCCAACAGTTTTGTAAACCACTTCTGTTGTGTATGACTCATACTTTTCTGGTCCAACAAAAACTTTAATGCTTGTTGGTCAGTTCTTATCATAAACTTTTGTCCTTGCAAATATGTTTTCCACTTTTGAACAGCTGTGATGACAGCTAAGAACTCCCTCTCATAAATGGAAAGTGACTGATTCCTTACCCCTAGGGCTTTGCTAAGAAAATCAGTAGGGCGATCATCTTGCATTAGTATAGCTCCAATCCCTCTCCCACTAGCATCAGTTTCTATCACAAACGGGATAGAAAAATTTGGCAAAGCCAAAACAGGGGCTATGGTCATCACATGCTTCAATTTATGAATTGCCTCATCTGCATCAGAATTCCACATGAAAGCATCTTTTCTTAACAAAGCAGTTAAAGGGCTACTTATCAATCCATAATTTTTAATGAACTTCCTATAATAGCCTGTAAGGCCAAGAAAACCTCTTAATTGTTCCACTGTTTTAGGAAGTGGCCAAGCCAACTTACATACTATCTTCTCAGGATCAATAGCAACTCCCTTTGCACTGATAATATGGCCTAAATACTCCACCTGTGGCTGCCAAAAGCTACATTTACTTCTTTTGGAAAATAAGACATTTGCCCTATGAATCTCCAAAACTGATCTAAGATGAATTAGATGGTCTGACCAAGTTTGACTGTAAACTAAAATGTCAACAAAAAAATACCAACACACATTTCCTCAAACAAGAGTGGAAAACCCTGTTCATAAGGGACTGGAATGTGGCTGGAGCATTACATAAGCCAAAAGGCATCACCAACAATTCATCTATAACTGGAATAGGGAATTCATGCTTAACATTAAGGGAATTCAAATATCTATAATCAACACACATGCGCCATGTGTTATCATTCTTCTTTACTAAAATAACAGGGTATGCAAAAGGACTTACACTATGTTGTATGATCCCTGCTCCCAGCATGTCAGCAATAATGCGCTCAATCTCATCTTTATGACAGTAAGATGCTCTGTAAGGGTATTGCTGCTTTGGATTACTGTCATCTTTAAGAACAATCTGGTGTTCTACCCCTCTTGATGGTGGAAGACCAACAGGCTCAGCAAATAAATCTTCAAACTCTGATAACAAATCTGTAACTTCTAAAGGAACATCAATGGTTTGATCTTCCTTCTTAAGGACAAAGATTTCCTCAATAGAATCAATGTCATGATGCACTAAAGAGCTCAGAACTGGGCCAGAAATAATATTGCAATCAAGAGAAGAAGTAATTTCTTTGAGTTGCACTCTTTGTCCATTCAAAGTAACTGTAAACTGCATTTTGGACCTCATAAGCAAGCAGATGGAGCTCCTTAGCAAGAAGATGGATCTCATGAGCATGGGACAGGGACAACCTATGTTGGAGCAGTGTGAGGCTCCTGAGGATATGAACTACGTGCATCAAGGAGGCAACAATAGATATTATGGTAACCCGCGCCCCAATCAAGGGGGTGGTGGTTACAACTATTACGGAAACAAGGCTCATCCCAACTTGTCTTATGGGAATTCTAGTAATGTCCTCAAGCCTCACTTGGATTTCAAGTGTCGAAGGGGGAGATTGTTGAACCTAAGAAGATGTCTATTGAGGATATCCTGACTGCTTTCATGACTCAGACCGGGAAGTGTCTCGAACAGACTAGTTCGAGATTAGAGAAGATGGAGAGCGATGTGCATAGTATGAATGTGCACATGAAGAGCATTGACAACCAGATCAGTCAGATTGCTCAAGCTGTGAGTAATCAGCACATTTCGGGAAAGTTCCCAGGACAACCTAAGGTGAATCCCAAGGACTGCAAAGCCATTCACCTCAGAAGTGGGAAGAGCTACGAGGGACCATCAATACCAGAGCCCTCGTCTGAGACTGTAGTCACTGAAGTGGAAGAGGAGAAGAAGGAATCTGAGACAATTCCTCCAGCAATTCAGCCTTTGGCGGGCACAGTAGGCAAATCTTCTGAAGTTCGAGTGCCCTTTCCTCAAGTTCTGAGTGAGTGTATTGATGCCTTGAGGAATGAACAATATTTTCTTTAACTTGAAGGCACAATGGCTACAAGAGTTATGACCAACAACCAGAAAGAAGTGGGATGATCTAATCAAACTGAACTATAAGCGAGGAAAGCTCCCGATAGTCCCACTCTTGGCAGACTCGGACTTCTTGACTGTTTCAATGAGCTACTTGCCCAAGCAAGTCTGGGTTCACTGTTTGAAGACCTCGAGCTCCATTCTCATCACATCCTCACAGTAGAGTTTTTATTCATTCTCACGGTGGATTATGAAGGGACAAGTATTGAGAAGATCACTTTCCAGTTGAGGAATGAGCTCTATGAGTTGACCATGGAGCAATTCAATCACATTTTCGGCATTCAGGGGTTAGTCATAGAAGAGCCAAGGGAATTCAAAAGAGGCATCCATCAGTTCTGGCAGGATATCTCGGGCACGACGGAGGAATTCCGGGCAAGCAATGCCAAGAAAACTCAGATTCGGAATCCAGTCTTGCGCATGATACAGAAGGCGTGCTCGATGTTTCCCTTGGCTAGACATGAAGGGAGGATCCAAAGAGACGAGCTGTTCCCGCTGTGGAACACTCTCCACCAAAGGGAGCCATTGAACTTTGACCATTTCATGATCAGACATATGGAGAGAGCTGCTGAGAAGAAAACATGGCATCTGTGCTTGGGTCTCCTGGTCTCACGAATTGCACACCATCTAGGAGTGAGCTTCCAGTCCTTTCAGCCAGACTTGGGAGAGCATAAGATGAATCTGCCATATCTAAAAAAGGCAGGGGTGATCAAGTACTCCAATTTCACTAATATCTTTCTCCTTCAGCGAGACGGTGACAGTTTCATTCTCCCAAACAGTGAGCTCACCTATGTGAATGGGCCGGGCAACAAATGCAATTGGAAGATGAAGACTCGAGCACACCGCCTACAGGTGGAAGGAGGCCCAGGGCAATGGGTGATAGAGGATGATGAGCATGTTGGAGGAGATGCTCATATGTACGAGACACACATGCAAGATCCGAGAGTGCATCAGGAAGTGCACGACGAAGATGAGCCCGAGTCCAGCAATGCAAGGAGACGAAGGCCACGCCCGGAGAGCCAAATGGAGGAAATTTTAGACAGCTTGATGACATTAGAGCTGGGACAGGGCCAGATGGACGGCAGATGGGACCAGACTGTTCAGTGGCACGAGGAGACCTTGCAATGGCGCAAGGAGGACCTCGAGTTGCATCAGAAATGGAGCAATGAGGACCTCGAGCGACATCAGAAATGATGCGAGGCGAAGAGTCGGAGACAGACCCAAATGATATCGTGGCAAGAGCAATAACAGGCACAGATGATGCAGTGGCAGGAGCAACAGCAGGCCCAGATGCGCTTATGGCAGGAGCAAGCAGGCTCAGCAGCTCCAGTGGCAGAGGCAGCATGAGGAACGGTGGAAGGAACAACAAGAATTATTCCAGAAGATGTTCGATAGATTCCCTCCACCATCTTCAGACTAGAGGTACCCAACCATCCACTTCTCTTCAAACTTATTCTTGCTTTTGCATGAAATAAGTTTGGGGGGTCTGTTGTGGAATGGTTGCGATTTTCAGTTCTTTTTTAATTTTTCATTTTGCTGCTATACCCTCTTGATTTTTTTCGTTGGCTTGTGGCTTGTGTGGTAACTCTCCCTTATTTGAAATTTTGTGAGACTTGAACTTGACTTGAATGACTGTATATAAATTCATGCTATGTGGTGGAGTTGGTAGCAAATGATGATAGGTTTTCATATTAAAAGTTATGAGAATGGTTAGGAGAATACTTGATTATTTCATGATTTGATTTTGAGTGAAGTGCTTGGTTGCTTGGTCAATGCTAAAATCAACCCGAGTGATTTGAGCCTAAAAGACAAGATTATCTTATATTTTTGTTCTTGAGGGTTGGTTGAATGTACATTAGTTTTCTAGAACTTGCATGTCATCTCGTTTAAGATTGAGTTATATGCTTGAAAATAGGAAGTGATCTTAGGCCATCGTTTCTATAGCCACGTTAATCCCATACATTTACCCTAATCTAAATGTTCCATTGCTAGCCCTTTTGAGCTTTAAAACATTTTCTTTCAAAGCCTTTCATAAATACATCAATTCATGAACAATGAATTATCAAATGGAGAAAGCTAAGGTTGTAGGGTGGAGG
>JAOWBJ010117219.1:0-13720 GCA_028566335.1 Monarda citriodora | reverse complement strand
AGCCCTCAAAGTAGAGGGTTGAGTTGGGGTTGTATTGATTTATTAAATTTAGAATTATTTTTATTTATTAGTTTTTTGTCTTATATGAGTGACCAATGGAGATAGTTTTAGAAAAAGATAAATTTTCCCTCCTGATCGATCCCAAAAAACAGAGAGGTTAAGATGGTAATTTAACACAGAATATGAACAACATGATTTAACGTGGTTCGATCTACTAGGGTAGATCTACGTCCACAGAGGAAAAGAATGTGTTTGCTTTTAATACTGAAAATGCGCAAATATGAGAATACAGAGATCCCCCTCCTTTTTCCTAAGGATCTAGCTATTTATATGAACATATCATTTTCTTGGGCTTAGTGAGGCCTATGTCTTTTGCGATATGCCAGCTCACGGTGCCATGCATGGCATCTGCGAAAATCGTGGGTAACAGTCCTAGACCAGCGGCAATTACAGAGTAACAGCTATTACTTTCTAAAGTAGTGGGAGGCAAACGTGGCGATAATCCAGGGATCAGTTGCAACTAGCCGCGGACGTGCGCGTCACCTCGGCTGGACCGAGATGTTCATCATGAGTTGAGCTGATCGTAGCTGAGTAGGGACGGATAGGGCCGAGGTACGTTGCCGAGCTAATAAGCAGCTAAGGAGGCCAAACCGCTCACTGATCCTGTTACCTCTGGGCCCAAGATAGGTTGGGCTTGGTAATTGTGCCAAGGGTGTTTGGCCATACTCTATCAGAGCCCCTCCCAAAAGCGAGGCAAGAAGGAGGTCAGGTCCGTTTTTGACGAGGTGGTCGCAAGTAAGGCTATGAGTGGAGCTGTGTTCTCCGTGCTGAGGTAAATTGGATGGAAGAACCGAGCTGGGGTGACGAGGGGGTGGTAGCCGAGCTGGAGTGAAAGTGGCGTGGCACGCGTGTGACACGTGGGCCAAGCACGTGAACCCTAATCATCGTGACTTTTGGGTTTCCCACACTTTATCAAGGAGGGGAAACGACGGCCCCTTTTGAACAAAAGAAGTACCATCTTCAATTTCCATTCACTTTCCATCTTCACGACTTCTAGATTCTGCGAATCCTCTCAAGCATTCGTGCCAATCTTCGGCCATTTTGTGGCGAATTTTTCATCACTCTCTTAATCCTTCCGGCGTGCCATCCTTCTAAACAAGTAAGTGATGTCTTCTTCTACTCCAGACCTTGGGGGTAAGGGTGAGGGTAGTGTTACTGGTGACTTGCCGGAATGCCCCGCCGTCGTCAGGGGTCCTCCGGCAGACCTTACGGTGGCGGATTTCCAGCCCACTATTGGGGAGGAAGAGATTGGTTTTTTGGCCCAACATTTTCATCTCCTCAATGATTGCGAAACTCGGATTCCCGGACCCAATGACAGGGCTGAACACCAACCGGAGGGTTTTTGCACCGTTTATGAGGCTTGTCTAGATTTCGGCCTCCGTTTCCCTTTAATCCTCGTTTTTGCTGAGCTCCTCACTAAATTCACTCCCGTTGGGCCAGTTATCTCCGAACTCATTTAGGCACCTTACTGCCCTAGTCGTAGAGGTGTTCAACATAGGGGAGACCCTCACTTTAGGTACAGTGCTGAGGTGCCTCTAGTTCAAGAGGTTGGGATCCTAGTACAGTGCTAGCCCTTGTATAGGGCACCCAGACTGGCAAGTCCGGTTTTTCTTCTGTTCAGGAGTAGGTGCTTCGTCATTTGCATGGAGGAGTGGGCCTATAGGTCGGTCCCCCTCCGAAAACTTAGGCGAGCTCGAGAGCAGGCTGGAGAAAATGGGCCTGGTAACCAAGTCCTATGCCGAGTCCGAGCTCGTCCAGGCTGGCATTAGCCTGACTATCCTGGCTGAGGTAGTCGGGGTAGAGAAGGGTGAGGATAGCTAGTTAACTTTGATTATGTCCTTGATACCTCTTCCCTTTCCTTTTATGACTAACCTCAACGTTGTTGTAGTGTCCTTTTATGGTGGTGGCAAGGGTGGCAAGGGGAAGGGGAAAGCCCCAAGGAGTGAGCCCAACATGCCTCTGACGACCGAAGCAAGGGTGCCGAAGATGCAGAATACGACGTCTATTTCCACTGCGTCCTCAGAGAGGACTGCGGATGACACCTCAGCCGTGGTGTCGAGGTTCGGACACCCGATTGCTTTCCCCGCAGTTGTTGCTTTGACCGGGGTCGGGGATGTGTCGGTTGACGTCGGTCCGACACTCACTACCTCGGATGATCCTTCCTGGCCCTTGAGTGTCGTCGAGGTAAGGTTATCTTGCAAACACTTATACTTGTCTGAGTACAATTGCTTACTCTCCCTCCCCCCACTTTTGTTTTTTGGTTTCAGCGGGCCAGGCGGGTGCTGGCGGACATGGAGAGAGGGGTGGCTGAGCTTCGTCAGCTCGGTCGAGCTTTGACGAAGTCCGAGGATGACGTCACCCACCTCCGTCAAAAGATGGAGGACGCCGAGATGCAAGCGTCCCGGGCACTTCATGCCCAGGAGAGGAGCGAGGCCGACGACGTCGCGGTCCGAGCTGAGTTGTCTCAATTGAAGCAACAACAGCAGCTCACGATCGCCGATGCTGTGCGTGATGCCGAGGTGGGCATCGTGGCTTCCCAGGGGGTTCTCCGTACTTTTGCAGAGAAGCTCTTCACCTGCCTGCAGTTCTTCACCATGGTGAACAACCTTGCCGAGTTGCTTACGAAGTCTGAGGGGATGGACTCCAGCTCGAAGATGGATGCCTATACCCAGGTTGTGGCTGCACGGCTGAAGTCTCTCCCCCTCCTGGAGCACCTCGCGTCCTTGTCCACCCCCCTTGACGGTGGATGTAGTGCGATCTTGCACTACCGACCTGGATGCCGCCATGGAGGCGTGTTTACTCACCGTCGAGGATGTGGAGCCTGCCCCCATACTGAGGTTGGAGGAGGACGAGCAAGAAGAGACCACATCGGTGCCACATGGGAGGAGGAGGTGCCCTCCGATGTACTTTTTTGTGATGTAAATGAAACTTACTTCGCTTTACCGATCTCTCCTTATTTTATTCGCCTTGCTCTTATATTCTTGTAGTTTGACTCAGAACTGAATGACTACACTGCTGAGCTTAAAAAGTTGACAGCAAAGTTACAGAGCGCAAAATCGGATACGGAGTATATGATAGACTTATACACCCGAGTTGTAGATGACGCCGAGGCAAAAGCGGTTGAGAGTCAAGTTCAGCTTGACAAGGGCACGACTCAAGTGGTTGATCTTCAATTAAAATTGAAGGACTTGAAGAATGAGTTAAAAAGCACCAAGGCCGATAGGAGGATTATCACCCAAGAGAACCTCGAGTATGAGGCCATTATCCGCAGAAATGGTGGCCACACCATCACCGAGGTGGAGGACGAGATGGAGAAGATATGGAATGAGTACGAGAAGGTTGAAGCCGAGCTTGCTCCCTTCACCGAGGAATACCAATCTCTTGTTCATCAACTGAGGAGCTACTCCAAGATGTACAGTCTGTTTGAGGCTTGGTATCCGAGTTTGATGGAGTTAGTAGCATAGACTCCCCTTCCTCGCGGCACTACAATAGTTCCTCCCTAAGACTTTACCGAGCAGGACCGGCATGAAGTTCTTAGGCGCCGAGGTGGTGGTCGAGGTGGCGGCTGGAGTAGTGGCCGAGGTCCTCGTACCGGCGGCCGAAGAGAGAGAGCTGCGACACAGGGTAGTGGATCAGGTGGTGGTCGAGTAAACATAGTTGCCATTCTTCATATCGGAGCACCCGATGATGTATCTCAGGGAGGGTTGCCCTGTAGCAGGACTGGTAGTTCGTAGTTTCAACTCGTATCCCTCAGCTTGTAAGAAGATACTTCTGGAATGTATACTTTATATCCTCAAACTTAATTGATGGCTTTACTGTAATTCCATTTTTCTTGCACTTCAAACTGCCTTCCAGTTGCTATAAATAACACTAAACTTTATGGAGGTTTGGTGCTTGAGTATTGCACTATGACTTCGGTTTCGCCGAAGGGAGCGACCCTTCGCTATTACCGAAGTTTGTGGTCCTGATTTGGATAGTTATATCACTAGGAGTGGTCTCCTGATGCGCGCTTTAAAGGACTCTCTGTAGTAGGAGAGCTAAAGTACCCTTTAAGGAGAAGTGTCACTAAAAGAACTGCTTCTTCTCCTTTACCGATTTTTCTGGTTGTGAGGGGTCTTATACCTTCTTTATAGAAGATTTTGACGAGTCCTCGGACCAGTTTTCCAAAGGGGGCCAGCCTTTGGAATTTTGTGCAAATTAATGTACGAAGTATAGGTGGGCAAAAATAAGATTCATGAAAATGATGCATACGAAAAGTGAATAGAATATAACATAATTGTTGGAAAGATAATTTTTTGAAATAAAGTTTTGTAAAAAACTTGTACAAAGATATAAAAAATAAATATATATGATATTACGCACTTATACAAAGTACTTTTTCAAATTTAAGAGAGGTCAAGTTCGGGGTATGGGCTCACCGGTCATATTTGCCAGCTTGTATGTCCCTTTTCCGCACACCTCGGTGACTTGGTAAGGACCTTCCCATGTGGCTTCAAGCTTCCCAAGCTTCTCGGCTTTGCTTACTTCATTATTCATGAGTACGAAGTCTCGGAGGTTTTCTTCGTTTGACTCAGCTGAGAAGTCGATAGTACGTGGACTCGGTAGTCCGATCTCCATTGGGATCACCGCTTCCGACCCATATACCAGGCTGTACGGCGTTTCTCCCGTGGCTGTGCGAGGAGTTGTTCGGTATGACCAAAGGACTTGCGGTAAATTATCGACCCATTTTCCCTTAGCTCGGTCTAACCGGGTCTTGAGTCCTTTAACCAAAGTTCTGTTCGTTACCTCGGTTTGTCTGTTTGCCTGCGGGTGGGCTACCGAGGTAAACCACTGCTGGATCTTGAGCTCCTGACACCATCTCTGAAAGGTTTTGTCAGTGAACTGTGTCTCATTATCTGGTACCAAGATATGGGGATACCAAAGCGGCAAACTATGTATTTCCATACGAAGTTTTGGGCCTTCTTACTTGTGATCATTTCCAAAGGCTCGGCTTCTACCCACTTCATGAAATAGTCTATTGCTTCGATCAGAAAACGTAGCTGTCCTAGAGCTCGTTTAAAAGGTCCGACGATGTCGATGCCCTACTGCATGAACGGCCAGGGGCTTTGCATGCTTGAGAGATCGGTCTGTGGTAGTCGCGGGATGTTTCCGTGTATCTGGCATTTCGTGCATGTCTTGACGAGGTGTGTAGCATCTTGGACCATAGTTGGCCAATAGTACCCCCACCTCATAACTTTCTTGGCCAGTGCTCTAGCCCCGATGTGACTTCCACAGGATCCCTCATGCACTTCTCTGAGCACATAATCCGCTTCATCTGGTCCAACGCACAGCAATAATGGTTGGAGGTAAGATTTCATGTACAGGACTCCTTGCTTTTGCTCGTAATGCACATATCGGCATAATATTTTACGAGCTTCGAGCTTGTCGTCGGGTAGGCTCCCTTCTAGCAGGTATGAGAGAATAGGCGTGGTCCAGTTTGGTTCGGTTGACAGCGACTGAACTTCGACTTCGTCGATACTTCGGTGTTGTACCTCTTCTATGGAAAGGAGAAAGTTGGTGGCATGCTCTTGCTCAGCGCATCGGCTCGACTATTTTCTGCTCGGGGGATGTGGATGATCTGGAAGTACGAAAACTTTGCTGCCATTGTTTTGCCTTCTCCAAATATTTCTTCATCAGTTCGCCCTTTGCCTCGCTCGTTCCTAGGACATGGCCCACAATGACTTGGGAGTCACTGTGAATCTTTATATTCTGGACTTGGAGACTATGTGCGAGGCAAAGTCCGGAGATGAGGGTCTCGTATCCTGCTTCGTTATTTGTAGCAGGAAAAGTAAAACGAAGTGAATGGGTTACCTCATGCCCATCTGGAGCGACGAGTAGAATGCCGGCTCCACTTCCTGACTTTCCCGAAGCACCATCCACATTCCCGAGCCAGCAGTTGGTAGGTTCCTTCTCGATTGCCTCGGCATCAGCCTCAACTGTGGGCGGTGGTACATCCTCTCTTAGCCGAGGTTCGACTAAAAAATCTGCAAGAGCTTGTCCTTATTAGACTTCCGGGGATTGAATTCGAGGGAGTACTCACCAAACTCGATGGCCCACTTCGCTATCCATCCAGATGCCTCAGGTTTGGTCAGTACTTGCCGAAATGGGAGGTCGGTAAGGACCTGTATGGTGTGAGATATAGAAGTATGGACGTAGCCTCCTAGAAGCATTGACTAAAGCCAGTGTGACCTTCTCCAAGGGCTGGTACCTCATCTCCGGCCCCTTGAGAGCTTGGCTGATGAAGTAGACCGGCTGTTGCTGACGTCCTTCTTCTCGCACCAGTATTGCGCTAATAGTCTCCTCGGATGCTGCGAGGTATAAGGAGAGTGTCTCTCATGTTACTGGTGCGGACAACATGGGGAGCTCGGCTAGATACTTCTTGAGTTCGTCAAAGGCTCTTCTTTGTTCCTCCCCCCACTCAAATTTATGAGCCTTCTTGAGTACTTTGAAAAACGGCAGCTACTTCTCGGCTGCTTGTGAGAGGAATCTACTAAGTGCCGCTAAGCACCCTGTCAATTTTTGCACATCGTGGACGGACCTCGGCATTGGCCATGTCCTGCACAGCTCGGACTTTTGAAGGGCTAGCCTTAAGGCCTTCTTTGGATACTAGGCACCCCAATAATTTCCCCGAGTTCGCTAAGAATGTGCACTTCTGAGGATTCACCTTCAAGTTTTCTTTCCGAAGTATTTCAAGGGTTGTTTGCAAGTGGCAGGTGCTTTGCTTTTGACGACGATGTCGTCCACATACACCTCCACTGTTTTGCTAATGTGGCATTCAAACAACTTGTCCACCATTCTTTGATAAGTTGCTCCGGTATTTTTTAATCCAAAAGGCATCTTTTTGTACGCGAAAATACCGAAGTCGGTAATGAATACGGTTTTAGGCGCATCCTCTTCATTCATAAGGACTTGGTGATACCCCTTGTACAAATCTAGAAAGCAAAAATTCTCAAAACCTACAAGAGTCTCTACCTTCTTGTCAATGTTTGGGAGGGGGTAACAATCTTTGGGACAGTGTTTATTGAGGTCCGTGTAATCTATACACATTTGCCAGTCCCCCTCTTTCTTGACCATTACTGGATTAGCTATCCAGGTTGGGTACTTGACCTCGAAGAGTATCTAGGCTTTCAGTAGTTGCTGGACCTCGGTTCGGATAGCTTCGTTTCTTTCAGCTGCGAATAGTTGCTGCTTTTGTTTCACCGGTCTGGTCGCCGGGTCGATGTTGAGCCGATGTGTGATGATGTTCGGCGATACTCCGGTCATGTCAAGGGGTGACCACGCAAACACATCTTTGTACGACCTAAGGAGTCGGATGGCTTGATCTCTGAGGTGTAACGCTACTGCGAAGCCGACCTTGATGGTTTTACTTGGGTCATCTTCACATAGCGGAACCTCCATAGAGCTCGGCACAGGAGGTCGTGCCTCCAACTTCTTAGGTTGTTGTAATTGTTATGCCTGCCGGTGCTGAACTGCAGGCTCCGCACCTCGGAGAGCAACTTGCATGCACTCCTTGGCTCTCTTCTGGTACCCCCAGATAGACGCAATCCCTCCTATAGTAGGGATCTTGACCGTGAGGTGGTAGGTGGAGTATACAGCCCGGACTGCATTCAACCAATCTCTCCCGAGGATGATGTTGTAGGGAGAATGGGCTTTGACCACAAAGAACTGAACCCAAGAAGTTGAGCTCGTTGGGGCATTCCCTATTGTTATCGGGAGGCTCACCACACCTTCCGGGCTTGTGCACTCCTGAAGGAAGCTCTTCAGCGGGAGTGGCGCTGGCGATAAGCGAGTTGAGTCGATGTTGAGTTTGTCAAAGCACTTTTTAAACAGGATGCTGACAGATGCGCCGGTGTCGACGAAGACTCGATGGATGAGCTTATGCCTCTTCTTTCTTGAGGCGCTTACTGGTGGGTTCCTCCGAAGAGGGACCTCGGCACTCAGCTTTGAGTGAGGACTTCATCTTCCCCACTGGCAGTGCCGTGATGATAGTTATGACCCCGTCGTATTGAGGATCATCGTCCTCCTCAAGGTCTCTCTTCGATCTCTTCTCGGCGGGGGGTGCAGCCTGACTTCCCCTGCTTCCACTTGCCTTTGGCTTGTCGCTGATCCTGGTACTTCTTCAAGGCTCTCGTTTTAATCAAAACCTCGATATCGGCAGCCAAATCTCTACATTCCTCGGTATCATGACCGTGGTCCTCGTGGAATGCACAGTACTTGTCTGGACTACGTCGTTTGGTGACTTAGTTATGGGCTTCGGTATTTCGAACATGTCGCAGTGTAGTTCGAAAATTTCTGCCCAGGGTTTCGTTAGTGGAGTGAACGAAGGTTGAGGCTTCTGCTAATCTGGCCGAGGTCCCAGTGTGGATTGTAAGGGACCACGCCGGAGCCTGTCAAAAGCACTCCGGTGACCTCGGCTTTGGTCACTGCGGTCATCGTTCTTCCGCTTCTCTCCTTGGACGTTGTCCAAGGTCCTCTTTCGCCTGTCAGCCTCATCGGCGCGGGCGAACTGGTCGGCAATCCGCCACATCTCCTGGGTGGTTTGCAGGTTGGCCTTGACGAGCTCCTTATACAGCGCCCCCGGAAGGATGCCGTTCTGGAAGTCTGATATGGCGAGTAAATCGTTGACGTCGTCAACCTTTAAGCACTCCTAGTTAAACCTTGTCATGAAGTCGCTTATATTTTCATCGCGACCTTGCCGAACTGACAAGAGTTGGGCCGAGGTGGTTCGCGCCTCGAAGATTTGGAAAAAGCGGCGGTGGAAAGCTGCTATGAGATTGTTGTATGATCTGATACTGCCATGGGGCAGGCTATCAAACCATCTTCGCGCATTCCCCACCAGTAGTTCGGGGAAGATTTTGCACATGTGAATTGTGATCCTTGTTAGTTCCTGGTTAATCATGTTGTACTGGTACCGTTCCAAGAAATCTCGGGGATCTGCCAACCCATCGTAAGATAACACCCTCAAAGATGAGTCCACGGACAGGCTCCTTACCCGGCTGGCGACCGGGTCCGGCGCCTCTCCTTCCATTGTTTCTAGTGTGGTTGTTCGCACGAGTAATTGCCATCGTAACAAAATTTGGGGTTTTTTGGAGATCACGAATTTATGTTCCCACAGACGGCGCCAATGATCGATCCCAAAACACAGAGAGGTTAAGATGGTAATTTAACACAGGATATGAACTAGGGGATTTAACGTGGTTCGATCTACTAGGGTAGATCTACATCCACGGAGGAAAAGAGTGTGTATGCTTTTATTACTCAATGTGCGTAAATGAGAGTACAAGAGAACGTGATCCTTTCTCTCAAGGATCTAGGTATTTATATGAACAAGTAATATCTATGGGCTTAGTGAAGCCCATATCTTCATGTAATGCCGACCCACGATGCCATGCATGGCAACTACTGAGATCGTGGGTAACGGTTTTGACCCAGCGGCAGTTACAGAGTAATGGCCACTACTTTCCAAAGTAGTGGGAGGGAATGGTGGCGCCAATCTAGGGACTGGTTGTCGTTGGTTGCGGACGTGCGTGTTACCTCGGCTGAACTGAGGTACACCTTATGGGCCGAGCTGACCGAGTAGTAGCGGGAAGGTCTCGGCTTTACTGGAACGGACCGAGCTGAAGTACCTTGCCAAGCTAATTATGTAGCTGAGGTGGCCCAAACCGCTCACTGGTCCTGTTACTTCTGGGCTTAAGATACGTTGGGCCTGGTAATTGGGCTGAGGGTGTTGGGCCGTACTCTATCAGGGTGCGTAGCGGGACATATCGCAAAAGGTGCGGTCTTACTCCGTGACCATCATTTTACCTTGCTTAAGGTGGTAAAATTCGTTTTCTTTCTTTTTGTGATAAGACTTCGGAGTGTACTTATCGTACACGTTCGTTTTGAACTGTTCCCAGGTGAGGTTCTCCCGCTGTTCCGGGGTCATATTTTTCTTTCGGGCCTCCCACCAGAAGTGGGCGGATCCCGTAAGTTGGAACGTCATGCAAGTCAATCTTTCCCCGTCGGTACACTGCAGGAAGTTGAAGATGCGCTCTATAGCCCGAATCCACGTCTCTGCGTTGGCTGGGTCACCCAACCCGTTGAACGTTGGCGGATTCTGCTTGAGAAAAATCTCCTCGATTCTCCTTTCTTGTGGGGGTGGCGAGTTTGGAGGTGTGGCCCCTCGTCTGCCTTCCACATGGCTTCCCTGACCTTCCTCGGGATTCTCCCTTGGTTCTCGTCTAAGGTGTCCTTGTCCTTGTGGAGGCATCGTTTGATTATTTCGATTGTACATGTAGTTTTGTAAGCGTAAGGTGAGGTGTCGTACTCAATACTCATGCTTGTTATGTAAAGACTTAAATTACGAAACTTTACACAAATAAGAGTTGTCGCCTTAATAGGTTCATAAGCATACAAGATTACATCGAATGACTCCTATTGTCTGATTGTGGCTTTAATGTCTTCAACATACATTTATCCTATAATCGAAGAAAAGGAGTTCGGGACGATCTGAGATTTGGTGTCGTTACTGGATGGTAATAGCTTTGGTTGTTACCAAGGCTATTTAGAGCACAATGTACTGTGGTCTGATTCATAATCTGGTACGTCTTGAAATTCATCCTCCTCGGGATCATCTTCGTCACTGTACATCGCATATGCTTGTTCAAAATCATCGTCAATCACCATTCCATCTCCTTCTTCAAAGTTGGGTTTGTCCTGGTGATTCATTATGATGAGTTCTCCTTCATTTTCGGGGTCGAATGCTAAAAGTCCTTCCCATTCGAAGATATCCTCTTCTTAATCCTCTTCTTCAGGATATTCCTTCGGCTCTTCCTCAGGATCTTCCTCTTCAGGCTCTTCATCCTCAAGATCTTCTTTCTCAGGATCTTCCGGAGGTGCATTTGGAGATCTACGTTCCACCAGTTCCCGTAGACGATGGTCAAATTCTTCTGACCATGTCATATAGTCCGTCATCCATGCTCGATGTTAGCAATTCTGGCTTCGGACTCACAGTTGTGTCGGGACATTTCTTCTCTCCATACTTGATGTTCCACCTTTATCTTCTCGATTTTGCGATATTGTTCTCTAATCCGCTCATCGAATTCCTGGTTGCGTCGAACCGTCCTTTCTTGACTGAGCTGACATTCCAGAGCTAACATCTCGCTATATTCCGCAAGTTTGTTCCATGTCTCCTTCGGATCTTCCTCGTCGCGATCTACCAGGATAGGCGTCTTCCCTCTATCTCCACCTTGGTGTGAGGTTTGGTTATGTACTGAAGATGTTTCAACATCCGAGTCCTTGATTTTTCCGTGGTGCCATCTGGTACTATTTGATTCTCCAACCTCACAGCATGCTAGGGTAAAGGTGGTGTTGGCACCATCAAGAGGTGGTGGAGGGCTAGAGGTGTGTATGGGTAGTGGCCTCGGTGATAGTCCTGAGGAAAGCGACATGTGAGAGAGTAATTGGAACTGCGTATAATTGGTATAGAAGATGTTTATAAACCCAGGGAGATCGCTGTACGAATCGTGGGACGTTCCTTCTTCTTGGAAATAACTTCATGATATACTCTGTGCCCACTCTCTCTACTGAGGGGGGTAAGAGGTTTATCAACTGTCTGACACTTTCATACTCAGTGATTCCATGCCGATGAGCTTTTATCCAAAGATGGAAGCACTCACGTAGGGAATTCTCCATCGTCTCTTCCGGGCATATTTGATACGATTTGAAAGAAATGATGACTTGCTCTGGCAAGGTGTTGTCTGGTTGGGGTGCCATCTTCATAAAAGATGTAGTATGGTTTAGAGAATACAAGGAGAGGATAACTTCTAAGTTCTGATCTGAAAAAAAATCTTCCGCTAAAGCTTTTCGTCGTTACCTCTGTTGTTGAGGTCTATTTTTGAATGTTGCAAACTTCTAAGGGCTATTGGTGATTCTATCACTCGCAACGGTATCTGGTGCTCAGCTGTGATCATGACTCGTCTAAGTCATAACTAAGTTATTGAGAAACTAAGTTCTCTAAGGCCTTCTGATTTTTTTCTAACTGTTCATACTAAACTAGGAGATAGTTCTTTGCTGAAGAATTTAGCATTACCTTAGTACTTCGGTTGTAGTCGGAGCAGGGACTGCGAAGCTTTTATCGAGGGAACTGCATTGTTTTGAAATTCAAATCCGGACTAAAGCATAAAAAGAAGACTCTTGGGTTTCAGAGCAAACTGCTCTGATACTACTCTGTCATGACTGCCCCTAGCTAAGGATAACTAAGTTCGAGAAACCATGACTAGGGATGGGATTAAAGAAGCGGGGATAGAAAGGGGAAAATAAAGACGAATGAATAACTTCAAACCGACATAATAATAATATAATAATCCTGAAAGTATGTGATGAAATTGTTTGGTACAAATGAATTCAAAACACAAAGTTCTGCGGAAAACCGTGCTGGTTAAAGTTTTGTCGGCTCCCCATCTGCTCCTTCCTGCTCAACCTACGTATTGGAAGAAAAACAATACGAGGGCTGAGTACAGAGTACTCAGTGAACACATACCAAAATCATTTTATGTCAAGCCAGACAGAGAATCATAGGAGTTTTCCTTTTAAAAGCTCCTATGTTTATAAAAAAACATTTATGAATCGAAAAAACGCTTGCGCAAGCTAACTTTCTGGTAATTCACCGTATCTACAACTGGTGTCCGGGAAGGTGGCCACCTTCCAGGGTCACATGATCGGTCACCATAATCAGTGAGTCGATTCTGGTATACACTAGCCCAAGTAAATGGACCCGAAATCGATTTAACTATATTGGCCTTTTGCCAAACAGGTAGGCTTCATACAAAACAAAACATTTTATGGCATGACATGCTTTCAGAAAACTGAGAACTGAATATTTATTAAAACATGCTTTTATTTGGAAGGCAAGCCTACTCTTAGGTAGAGATAGAGAAAAGCCCACCTGAACTATGCTTAAAACAAAGCTATAACTTTTATTATGCCCTTGTTATGGCTCCTCCTTAGCACAACCTTCATTTAAAAGACAGAAATAATTTCCTTGTACAAAATAATAAAAGTCGAGACGACTTGCTTTTTGAAAACAATCTAAGTGTGAAAACACTGGGCTGAGTCTAGGAGATTTGTGACTGATTTCTAAACAACTAGTGGAATGAAATAATTAACGGCTATTAATTATTTCTGGAAGGATAACTGAATAAAATCCGATTTTTACTAAAGCTGAAGTAACTAGAGGTTGCTAATAATTGAGGGAATAATGTCTCTAATTATTCGGGATTGAGGATGAATAAACCTACTATTGTTAAAACAATTCTCACTGGGTTTTTCTTGAATTGCTTCATGAGCTTATCTTTGCAAGAATAAATTCTTGGCTCAATCTCAAAACTTCTCCTAATAAGATTAAAACCCAAATGTTGGTCCATAAAATAATATTGGCTCTGTTGGAATATTTAGTTAAGGGGGAATTTAATAGAATTCTCATATGGTTTTGATTATACCAAAGCCCCCTTACTAATGATCCTTGTTCTTAATTTTATGTAAAAGAACTCCCTTTATAAGATCATTTGTAGCTAGAATTGTGCTCATCTGTTAGGGAGCCAAATTTGATTTTTAGATCATAAGCTACAAGATTATACAAGCG
>JAOWBJ010117218.1:0-19023 GCA_028566335.1 Monarda citriodora | reverse complement strand
CCGGACTATAACCGAGGTTCAAAGGCGAGCTCAAATAAATAATCCATTCACAGCATCATTAGATTCTAACACACAATCATTCCCACATTTTGTCATTCATTCAATCAGGTAGACATCAAGATATGTTAGCTCACGTATGTTAGAGCACGTAAGTTCACATAAGATTCAAAGAATCACAGAAAGCACACAAAAGCATATAACAATCATACATAAAACACAAGAAACCCGTAATCATAACAAAACTGCTTGCATTTATATATAAAAGCTGAGTTCATGAAGCCTCCGCCGAGGAGCTACAGAGAGGGTTTTAAAAACTTGGGCTGCTACATTTCCCAGAACTACGTTCATGATCCAAGTGATGAGTACAGCGAGGGGTCTCCTTCATAAAAAAATAAGGGCAAACAGGATCCTCACCACGTCCCAGCCCAGAGCATTGATGAGGTGATCAAGGGTTTTCTCAAGGAAAACCGTGAAAAGCTCGTTGAATACCTACACCGATGACAAGGTCCACATCAGCCTCAGAAGGATGGCCCTCGTCCTCGAAGTCATCATGAGGAGGGCGCTGCCTTCTCCCATCCGCGACGTACCCCCGAGCCTAGCCTGAAAGTCCTGAGTAGGGATGAAAGGTAGTATTCCGGCTGACGAGACCGAAATTACTGCAGGGAAAAGCGAGATCAGACTCGCCAACCCCCAAAAGATCGACATCGTATGCGCACCCCGTCCGACGACGAACTTGAGTTCGCCGGGGATAGATTTGATAAGTATGGGCGGGTTCTCACTCCGTTCAGCGATATGATACTTAATACACCTCTCCCTGAGAAGTATAGGGTGCCCAACATTGAACCATACGATGGGATAAGAAAATCCCCAAGATTTCTTGTCGCAATACAAATACAACACGATCAACCAGAATCTCACCGGCACGCACATGTGCAAGTTGTTTCCAGAGTTGTTGACCAGAAACACAAGGAAGTGATTTGACAGCCTACCACCTCGTAGCATCAAGTCATATCGAGACTTGATGCAAGCTTTCTACCGGAGGTTTTTCCAGAAGGCCGAGTCTAGGGTCACCTCGGCTCACTTGCTACCATCCGAAAAGGACGAAACGAGCCCATCAACGACTTCATGAATCATTTCATCCAAGAAATTTTGAAGTTCGAGGACATCAACGACATGTTACTCATCTCCGCATTCTAGAATGATATCCTCCGCGGTGCCCTCTAGAAGGAGATAGTCCGGGCTGAGCCTCGGACAACCTCGGAGTTGTGGAACATAGCAGATCGGTTCGCCAGGGCAGACGATGCTAATCGCAGGAAGCGAGAAGCTGAGAAGGGCAAGCCATAATAGAAGAAGAAAGGCGAGGACCAAAGCCGAGGTGGTCGCGATGACCATGATCAAAACCTTCGAAGTGTCCACGATCACCTGCATCGAGGTCCCCTAGAATCCAGGCTCGGACCTCGGGTGGACAACGCCCCTAAACTGGGGCAAGAGTATACTCCCCTCACCAAGTCCCGAGCTGAAATCTATGAGCTCCACGCCAACCTATTCGAGCCACCACGTCCGATACTGAAAGGATCCAAGCGCCGATCCAAGGATAAAGACTGCGCATACCATGAGGACCATGGCCACGATACCGAGGAGTGTCGAGACCTCATCTCCAGCATTTAAAGTCTCGTACAGGATGGTACTCTCAAAAAGTACTAGCTATCCCAAGGGCGGAGCAATGGAAAAAGGAAAAGCCGATAACGAGGAGGGGTTACATGTAACATCGAAGCTGAGAAAAGGCCAAAGCAAGACCCAGAGGGGGGAATGACGTACCTCTTTTTGACGGAGTCATCACTGCCATAACTGGGCTTCTGTCCGGGGCCACAAAATCATCTCTTAAAGTCGAGGCTCGAGGACCACCAAGAGAGGAACCCGCTCATAAACGGCTCAAAGGGGACGAGACTATCACCTTTTCGGAGAAAGACCCTGTCCCAACCATCGTCCCCCATCAGGACGCCTTGGTGATCCAAGCCGGAGTCGCCAACAAGATAGTGCACCGGGTATACGTGGACAACGGTGCCTCGGTAAATGTTCTTTTTACAGAAAATGCTTCGATAAGTTGGGAATCTAGGAGGCCCGTCTTGCACCTTCTCCATTACCACTTAGGAGTTTCGTGCAAGAAGAGACTTGTCCGGAGGGAGTCATATCACTCCCAGTTATAGTAGGGAGTACCCCTACGAGCTCGACCGAAGTTATCCAATTCTTTGTCGTCAAAGCCTTCTCACCCTACAACATCATCTTAGGGCGAGATTGGCTAAACACAGTCCGAGCAGTTTGTTCCACTTATCACCTCATGATCAAAATCCCCACAAAGGGAGGAATTGCCATAGTGAGAGGTGATCAAAAGCGGGCCAAAGAATGCATGCAAGTTGCCCTAAGAGGAGCCAAGACACCAGTTCAGCACCCACATGCATAGCAATCACATAAGCTCCGATTAAAGATGGACGAAGACGAAGACTCACTTGTGCCCGACGAGCTGACAAACGAGGTCCCACTAAGCAACGACGACCCCTCCAAAGTTGTTAAAGTGAGCTATGCGGGTACGCATCAACTCCGAGAGAGTGTTATCTCATTATTTCGTGAATATGGCGACGTCTTCGCTTGGTTGCCACTGGATATGACCGGGGTATCCCCAAACATCATCACCCATCGGCTGAACATCGACCCCGGCATCAGACTGGTCAAACAAACACAGCTCCTCTTCGCATCCGAGAGGAACAAGGTCATACACTATGAAGTGCGTAAACTTCTTGATACACGGATACTCTTTGAAGTCAAGTATCCAACGTGGATTGCAAACCCGGTAACGGTGAAGAAGGAAGGTGGAGGCTGGCGCATGTGTGTGGACTACACCGACCTCAACAAACACTGCCCAAAGGAGTGCTATCCCCTTCCAAACATAAATAAGAAAGTAGAAGCCCTTTTATGTCATGAGACTTTTTGTTTCTTAGATTTGTATAAGGGTTACCACCAAGTCCTTATGAGTGAGGAAGATGCCCCTAAAACGGCCTTCATCACGGACTTCGGTATTTTTGCTTATAAAAAATGCCCTTCGGCCTTAAAAATGCCAGGGCCACCTACCAACGTCTCGTAGATAAGATTATTAAATCGCATGATGGTAGCATAGTTGAAGTTTATGTAGACGACATCAACGTCAAAAGTAAACAATAGGCAACCTGTGCGGACGATCTCAAGGTCGTCCTCGAAATACTTCGGCGGGTGAACTTGAAGTTAAACCCAAGGAAGTGCACCTTCATGGTTCGGTCCGGAAAGTTCCTACGATGCTGGGTGACAAAGGAAGGGCTAAAGGATAATCCTTCTAAGGTCCGAACTATACAGAATATGATGATGCCGACCAAGGTACATGATGTTCAGCGCCATACTGGATCTCTAGCCGCGCTAAGCCGATTCCTTTCGCAAGGTGCCGAGAAACAGCTCGTCTTCTTCAAAGTTCTTAAAAAGGCACTGAACTTCATCTGGACGGACGAACACAAATCCGCCTTTGAGGAGCTCAAGAAATACCTTGCTAAACTCCCAACCCTATCTGTCCCAAAATAAGGCGAAGCTTTCTCTTTGTACCTCGCGGCCTCGGATGAAACCATAAATGTTGTTTTAGTAAGGAAGGAAGGACGTCGACAACTTTCAGTTTACTTCATCAGTAGGGCCTTGAAATCCCCTGAGACGAGGCATCAACCTTTAGAAAAGGTTGCATTAGCCCTAGTGAATGCTGCAAGGAGGCTCTGACCTTACTTCCATGCACATGAAATGCGGGTTCTGACCGATCTGCCTCTCCGTCAAATCCACACAAATCCGGAAACCTTGGGTAGAATTGCAAAGTGGGCAATTGAGTTGGGAGAACACTCTATCTCGTTTTTCCCACACAAGGCTATAAAAGGACAAGCCCTTGCAGACTTTCTAGCGGAAACTTGGTTTAGCCACATTCCGGAGGCCAAAGTCACACAACCCGAAAACACTTCGGCTACCGACCAGGAAGAGAGCACACCCAAAGAATGTTGGCAAATGCACGTAGATGGAGCCTCAGGAAAAACAGAAAGCAGAGCAGGGATACTTCTCATTGACCCAGAAGGAAAAGAACTTACATATTCACTCCGGTTCTCCTTTCCCACCACCAACAACGAAGTAGAGTATGAGGTGCTGATTGATGGACGTCGCTTGGCAAAAGAGTTAAAGGTACCAGCTTTAAAAGTTTATAGTGATTCACAAATCATTGTAAAACGCATGCTAGGAACCTACGAGGCTCAAAGTGAAAGGCTGAATAAGTACCTCGTAAAAGCAAGGCAATTAAAGAGTTCGTTCACTTATTTCGTACTACTTCGCATACCTAGAGGAGAAAACATCCGAGCTGACGCGTTGAGTAAAACACTATCCTCCCCAAGACCCTCTCCAGTTGAAGAAGTCTTACACAGAAGCATAGATGAGGCCGAAGTGGCTGTATTCACTGAGGAACCGAGCTGGATGACCCCAATTCAAAATTACTTGGAGAAGGCCAAGCTACCCGATAAAAAGACAGAAGCTCGTAAAATCATGAGTAGGCCATTAAAGTACATCCTACAAGATGGTGTGCTATACAAAAGATCGTACTTGCAGCCTCTCCTTAGATGTGTAGAACCGCAACAAGCAGATTATGTTCTCCGAGAAGTTCATGAAGGATCATACGGGAGCCATATTGGAGCTCGTACTCTCACAAAGAAGGTGCTGCGATGGGGATACTACTGGCCCGTAATGGTTCAGGACTCAGTGGACCTCGTCCAAAAGTGTCCTAAGTGCCAGGCCCACGGGACAATTCCGAGGTTACCTCCTAATGACCTCGTAGGAATGCAGAGTCCCTGGCTCTTTATGCAGTGGGGTATTGACATCGTAGGACCATTTGATATAGCTCCCGGCCTACTTAAGTTTCTAATAGTGGACATCGATTATTTCACAAAGTGGGTTTAAGTTGAGCCGCTAGCCAAAATCACAAGTAAGAATGCTCGGAACTTCATGTGGAAACACATCGTATGCAGGTTCGGAGTGCCACAAATTCTAGTCTCGGACAATGGTACACAATTTATGGAGAAAGTGTTCATAGACTGGTGCTGCGAACTCAATATCCAACAAAGGTTCACTTCGGTAGCCCATCCCCAAGCTAATGGGGAGACCGAAATGACAAACCGAACTATTGTCGGCGGATTTAAAGCACGCCTCGACTGAGCTAAAGGTGACTGGGCTGCCAACCTTCCTCAAGTCTTGTGGTCATACTGCACCACACCCCGAACATCCACAGGCGAAACACCCTACAGCCTCGTGTATGGCACCGAGGCGGATATTCCAGTCGAGATAGGACTGCCAAGTCCTCGAACCATCAACTTCTCAGCCAAAGGAAACGAAGACTGCCTTAGAGCCAACTTAGACCTCCTCGAAGAAAAATGAGAGCTCGCCCACATCAAAGAAGCCCGCTACAAACAACAAGTAGCTCGGTATTACAACCAAAGAGTTCATTCTCGACAGTTCCAAGTAGGCGACCTTGTTCTTCGGAACAATGAGATCAACAAGGTTGATAAGCTAGGGAAACTGGAAGCCACTTGGGAAGGACCCTGCCGAGTAGAAGAGATCCTCGGCAAAGGCTCTTACCGCCTCGCCCGTATGGATGGCGAGCTAATCTTCCGAGCCTGGCACATCTCCCATCTTAAAAAGTACTACGTGTAAGAGGATTTTTTATTTTATATCATTTTAGAGTCAGTATGTTTAGGATTGCAATTTCAGCCAGTTTCCTTAATAAAATTTTGTTTCATGCATACATTTATGGTTGCCCGGTCTTGCATTCCCTCTTACGTAACGTACATTACACACAAATACATCTAAGTTCGTCATATAACATGACGAACGAGGCCTCCCCTCTTAAGTTCGGTACCTCTTGTACGAACCAAGGACAATTAAATGCGCATAAAAGGGGGCCACCCCTCCCGATAAACCTCGGCAAAACATGCACTTCAATATTTTATGAACTCAAGTTCGGAAAACCCTCTTTTAAATAAGTTTGGAAAATTTTTTAAAGTTTTCAAACATTTTAACAAGTTCCAAAAAACATATAAGTTTAAGGAACCACAGATCTATCTTGGTAAATACTTAAGTTAACCGAGTTCTTATTTAAAATGTTGTGGTAAAGTTCTTGAACAAATTTATAAGAAGAACATTCACAATTCAACTACATAAGTTCGGCCATCAATGGCATGAACATCCTACATACAAATAAGTTCGGCCATTAAAGTCCTACACCGAACCAGGACGCTTTCTAAAGCTAAGCCATTCACTTGTGAAATTCTTATTAAGGATCTCATCTATGTTTTCATCGTCCAGATTGCGCTCGGCCCCGAACTGCAGAGCCTCGGCCTCGAGAACTTGAAGCTCCTAGGCTTCGACCAGATCGACCTCGTTTGTTGAAAGCCCGTTCACGCTTCTCGGCTAACTGACATTTGAAGTCAGCACAGTAATGAACTTCACCTCGAGAGTTCGGCCTTTGAAGGGTCTCCACAGGAACGTACTTATCAAGGAATTATCGGAGCTTCGGCTTGCGCTCCATCACGCATTTGTAAATGCTCGCCAAGTCTCTCACCACGAGAATCTGCCTGTCAAACTCCGGCGATAGTAATCCGTGTTCAGCCTTGGTCTTGAATTATTAGTCGGCACGCTCGGTAAGTTCACTCCGGACATCACTGATCGTCAGCCTACTTCGCTCCAAGATGAGTGCCTCGTACTCGGTATGCTCCTCCGTGATCGCCTTCGCGTCTTCATTGGCGATTTTGAGCTTCTCCTCTAACTCGACAAAGCGAGTATACAGCTCATCATACTTAGTCAGTTGATCTAGAAATTTTATGTCAGCTTCCTCCCTAGTATGACGAGCTATTCCCTGCCAGTACAGCACCTCGCCCTGTTTCTTGTCGACGAAGTCACGTAAGTGCCGAAGATCAGCTGACTCAAGACAAGCAATGCCAGTCTAATAAAGTGCAAGAAAAGGAACAATATTCATATAGGAGAAAACGGTTCTTTTATTACGGGCACAGTGGCCAAAAAGGGGTTGGCACCCTAAAGGTGCCGAGGTACAACATGCTCTACAAAAAAAATGTACAATTAAGAGACGACCTCGGCTCCGTTGACCCTGGGGCCTCCACCTCCTCACTGCCAATTGGCGGGCTCCTCTGTGGCTGGAAGGTAGCCGATCTCCACCAGCGCCTTCCTTCTCCATCCCAGAATCATAATCGATGCTGCAGCCCCGAACGCCTCAGCAGTCAGAAAGGTGGGAGTGGAAACTAGAGCTTTCACCACAGGGAACTTCAGAATTCCCTGGGTGAGGACCCTCGCATACTCCCGCATGATGTCATCGGGAGATGTGGTTTGGTGAGCGTGGGGAACTCCCCTGCCACCTCCTCCAACTTGCGGGAGACAGCGGCGGCATTAACCACCTCGGCCAGATCAGCAGCCAGGTCGCCGAACTGGCCGGAGAAGAAGACCTTCTCCAGAAAGGCCTCCAGCATTTCTCCCTGGGCGGCAGTAGCTTCGGCTTCCCAGCCACAAATGGCTGCTAGTTCGGCCCGCAGGGTGTCCACCTTGGTCCTCGACCGCTCCAAGGCCACCTCCCAGCGCCTGACCTCGGCCTCCCACCAAGCCACCTCAACCGACAAGGCTGACTTTGTCTCCGCCTCCCTCTCTGCAGCCCCCTCCCCAAGGCCTCGGCCTCCCTCACCTGTGCGACCAGCTTGGAGCCGGCCTCCTCCAGGGCCTTGATCGGCCCCACCAGCGAGGAAACCACCTGTATATAAAAGTCAGTATTTGCTTCATGCAACAATAATACTATGACTACATTACCTCGGAAAGTGGTCGAGTGGCGGACATGGTACTCTCCACGTCAATAGGAACTGTGGAGAGAGGAAGCTTCGTCGTCCTCGTCTTCTTCCGGGCATCGGCCCCAGTAGGCTTCCCGGCCCCCGCCTTGGGGAAAGAAATCAGAACGTCCACCTTCGGGACTGAGGTCGCATCGGCCTCCTCAGTCCTCGGCCTCTTCCCAGAAGCTTTCTTGGCGAATTTGCTCACTGCCAAAGACAAGAGTTAGAACCCAGTGAAGACAAAATAAAGCAATACGAAAGAAGAATTCTCACCCGCCGGAGGAGCCTCGACGTATGAGGGTTGAAAGGACTCAAGCCCGCATGTAGGAGGTCAAGTTTCTCGTACTCACCCTCGACGATCTTCCTCTTCACTGGAGGATCGACGAGGGCATCGAGGGACTTATCCACACTTGGCGAAGTGAGGGAACCCTCTACCCAACCCCATCGACCTTGCAGAAGAAGAATATTTTGTGCCAGTTCGGCACTTTGGACCTCGTCACGACTTTGAAGTCGGTACGAGGATGGAGATAAAACCAACCCTTGTTAACCTTGGGTTGGTAGAGCCTAAGTAACACACCAAGTGACAAAGCCACGCCGGCCTGGTGCGCCTCAACCCCCGCACATACTAGTTGTCGAACAACATTCGGCGATAACTGCCCTTATGGCAACCCAAAATATTGAAGAAATTCCGCAAGAGTGGAATACAAGGGGAATCGCAAGCCACTACGAAGGTGATCCTCGTACATGATAAAAATTCCGATCGGAGGCGAACAAGCCTTATCCTCCGATCGAAGGATTAGAACTACGGATTTCTCTGGAAACAAAAAGTCCTTAGCTAAGGCCCGGACAGACACATCAGACAAAATGGAGGCAGTTTCTACAACCAACCCTGACGCAAAAGAAACGGGGAAACAGATGCTATAATCTACAACCCCCCCCCCCCGGACTACAAATCCCTCTACTTTTATTACATCGGAAAAGGTGGTAGAAGAAGAAGAGCCAGTCATAACTTACTTGTGATCGGATGCAGCAGAGAGTTGATCGAACGGATTTTGCAGTAAGAAACAATCACTACCTCGAAGAATTCTAGCAACTATTGTGGAGGTAGCGCAAATGAATTTTTTTTTTCAAAATATGGGGTTTAGCGTATTATATACGCCTCAAACAACCCCCCTCAACCGTTGTCCTTTCGGCTTTCTACAGCTTTATCGGGATACAAAATATTGCATTAAATGCACCTGACACGGCATATCACCAGCCTCGACAACTCTTCACCTTCCCACCTCGGTATATAAGTTACCTCGTCCCTACGAGGAAGGGGTAACGTACCTCGTATCTCATACACTTCGGTACATAAGTTGCCTCGTCCCTACGAGGAGGGGGTAATGTACCTCGTATCTCACATACTTCGGTACATAATTTACCTTGTCCCTACGAGGAGGGGGTAACGTACACTTCGATACGTAAGTTACCTCGTCCTTATAAGGAGGGGGTACTCTTTTTACCTCGTCCTCTTAAGGAGGTGGTACTCTTTATACCTAGTCCTCGTAAGGAGGGGTTACTCTTTTTACCTCGTCCTCGTAAGGAGGGGGTACTCTTTTTACCTCGTCTTCGTAAGGAGGGGGTACTCTTTTTACCTCGTCCTCGTAAGGAAGGGGTATTCTTTTACCTCATCCTCTATCTATCCTCGTACCATACCCCTACTTTTTGGAGGGCTCTAATAGGATACGGCCTAACTACCTAGGTCTCGGCCCAGTCTCAGGCCCACTAAAGTGGGCCTCCACCGAAGACGACCTCGGCCTATGAAGTTCGGCCCAGTTCGACAAGGACATCAAGTAGGGCTAGGATTGCTCGGAAGATCAAGGATATCTAAAAGATCGAAGTTATCCAGAATATCAAGATTAATCCAAGGAGATAAGCTCAAATAAAGGGATAAGGCCGATCCTAATTATTATTGTAGTAGGATTAGACTCCTTAAACATGTAAAACTCTATACTTATATATAGAGGGTAGCATAGATGAGAGACATACACACTCTTGTACTCACAAAGATAATACACGATATTCTTCTCTCCCCGTGGACGTAGATCCAAATCCAAGGATCGAACCACGTAATTCTTGTCTTCTTTTTACTTTCTTGCTTAATCTTTCTCTCTCTCAAAACCGAGTCTATCACTAGCGCCGCCCGTGGGAACGTTTTAACTTTTGTGTTTAAGATCTTTTCAAGTTTTGAGAGAGCAGTCATGGCAAGACCGTCGAAATCGAAGACCACCACCGCCGGACAGGGTGGAGATCCCAACGCTACCACACAACAACCGGAGAAAAACACCGAAAAATAACCCGAGAAGCAACCGGATAAGAATCCGGGGAAATAGCCTCAGAAGGATCCGACCCCTGAACGCGTCTCCCAAAACTTGGAATATTACGTTCATGATCCAAGTGACGAGTACAGCGAGGTGTCTCCTTCACAAAAAAATAATAATGACAAACAAGATCCTAACCACGTCCCGGCCCAGAGCATTGATGAGGCGATCAAGGGTTTTCTCGAGGAAAACCGTGAAAAGCTCACTGAATACCTAGGTCGAGGGCAGGGTCCGCAACAGCCTCGGAAGGAGGTTCCCCGTCCTCGGAGTCGTCATGAGGAGGGTGCTGCCTCCTCTCATCCATGGCGTACCCCCGAGCCTAGCCTGAAAGTCCTGAGAAGGGATGAAATGCAGTATTCCGGCCGACGAGACCGAAATTTCCGCGGGGGGAAGCGAGATCAGACTCGCCAATCCCCAAAAGACCGACATCGTATGCGCACTCCGTCCGACGATGGACTTGAGTTCGTCGGGGATGGATTCGATAAGTATGGGCGGATTCTCACTCCGTTCAATGATAAGATACTTAATACACATCTCCCTGAGAAATATAGGGTGCCTAACATCCAGCCATATGATGGGATAAGGAATCCCCAAGATTTCTTGTCACAATATAAATACAACGCGATCAACCAGAATCTTACCGGCACGCACATGTGCAAACTGTTTCCAGAGTTGTTGATCGGTAATGCGAGGAGATGGTTTGACAGCCTACCACCTCACAACATCAAGTCGTATCGGGACTTGATGCAAGCTTTCTACCAGAGGTTCTTCTAGAAGGTCGAATACAGGGTCACATTGGCCCACTTGCTAATCATCCGGCAAGGACGAAACAAGCCCATCAGCGACTTCATGACTCGTTTCATCCAGGAAAGCTTGAAGGTCGAAGACATCAAGACCTGTTACTTATCTATGCATTCCAGAATGGCATCATGCCCGGTGCCCTCTACAAGGAGATAGTCCGGGCTGAGCCTCGAACAGCCTCGGAGCTATGGAACATAGCGGATCTGTTCGCCAGGGCAGACGACGTTGATCGCAGGAAGCGAGAAGCCGAGAAAGACGAGCCGTCAGATAAGAAGAAGGGCAATGAACAAAGTCGAGGTGGTCGCAACAATCGTGAGCAAGGCCGACGAAGTGTCCACGATCGCCTGCAACGAGGTCCCCTAGAATCCAGGCTTGGACCTCGGGTAGACAACGCCCCTAAGCCAGGGCAACAATATACTCCCCTCACCAAGTCCAAGGCGGAAATCTATGAGCTTCATGCCAACCTATTCGAGTCACCGCATCCGAAGCTGAAAGGATCCAAGCGCCGATCCAAGGATAAGTACTGCACATACCATGAGGACCATGGCCACGATACCGAGGAGTGTCGCGACCTTATCTCCAGCATTGAGAGTCTTGTACAGGATGGTACTCTCAAAAAGTACCAACTATCCCAAGGGTGGAGCAATGGAAAAAGAAAAGGCCGACAACGAGGAGGGGGAGGATGTAACAGGGAGGCCGAGAAGAGGCCAAATCTAGACCTAGAAGGGGGGAATGACGCACCTCCTTTTGACGGAGTCATCACTGCCATAACCGGACTTCCGTCCGGGGCAACAAAATCATCTCTTAAAGCCGAGTCTCGAGGACCACCAAGAAAGGAACCCGCTCATAAGCGGTTTAAAGAAGATGAGACTATGACCTTCTCGGAGAACGACCATGTTCCAGCAATCGTCCCCCACTAGGACGCCTTGGTGATCCAAGTCGAAGTCGCCAACAAATTAGTGCACCGGGTATATATGGACACGGTGTTTCGGTAAGTGTTCTTTTCAAAGAATGCGTTGACAAGTTGGGGTTCGAGGTAGCTCGTCTTGCACCTTCTCCGTTATCATTCTGTAGTTTCGTGCAAGAAGAGACCGTCCAGAGGGAGTCATATCACTCCCAGTTTTAGTAGGAAGCCCCCCTACGAGCTCAACCGCGGTCATCCAGTTCTTCGTCGTCAAAGCATCCTCGCGCGAGATTGGCTAAATGCGGTCCGAACAATTTGTCTACTTATCACCTCACGATCAAAATCCCTACAAATGGAGGAATTGTTGTAGTGAGGGGTGATAAAAAGACCTTCCAAAGAGTGCATGCAAGTTGCCCTAAGAGGAGCTGAGACGCCAGCTCAGCACCCACATGCATAGCAATCACGGCAGCCCCGGTCAGAGACGGACGAAGACGAAGACTCTCCTGTGCCCGACGAGCTGACAAACGAGGTCCCGCTAAGCAACAACGACCCTTTCAAAGTTGTCAAGGTGGGCTACGCGAGTACCCATCAACTCAGAGAGGGTTATCTCGCTACTAGGAGAATATGGCGATGTCTTCGCTTGTTCGCCACTAGATATGACTGGGTGTCCCCAAACATCATCACTCACCGGTTGAACATCGACCCCGACATTAGGCCGGTCAAGCAAAAATAGCGTCTCTTTGCATCCGAGAGGAACAAAGTCATACATGACGAAGTGCATCAACTTCTTGATGCATGGATACTCTTCGAAGTCAGGTATCCAACTTGGATTGCGAACCCGATGATGGTGAAGAAGGAAGGCGGAGGATGACGCATGTGCGTGGACTACACCGACCACAACAACCACTGCCCAAAGGACTGCTATCCCCTCCCAAATATAGATAAGAAAGTCGAAGCCCTCATGTCCGAGTTGTACAGAATATGGCAATGCCGACCAAGGTTCATGATGTTCAGCGCCTTACTCGATCTCTAGCCGCGCTCAGCCGATTCCTTTCATAAGTCGCCGAGAAACAGCTTCTCTTCTTCAAGGTTCTCAAAAAGACACCGAACTTTATCTGGACGGAAGAACACAAATCCGCCTTTGAGGAGCTCAAAAAATACATCGCTAAGCTCCCAACCCTATCTGTCCTAAAGGAAGGCGAGGCTCTCACCTTGTACCTCGCAGCCTCGGACGAAACCATAAGTGTTGTTTAGTAAGGGAAGAAGGACGTCGGCAACTTCCAGTTTACTTCATCAGTAGGGCCCTGAAATCTCCTGAGACGAGGTACCAATCCTTGGAAAAGGTTTCACTGGCCCTAGTGAATGCCGCAAGAAGGCTCCGACCTTACCTCCATGCACATGAAATACGGGTCATGACCGATCTGCCACTCCGTCAAGTCCTAACAAAGCCGAAAGCCTCGGGTAGAATTGCAAAGTGGGCAATTGAGGTGGGAGAACAATCTATGTCATTTTGCCCACGCAAGGCTGTAAAAGGACAAGCCCTGGCAGACTTTTTGGTGGAAACCCGGTTTAACCCCATTCCGGATGCCGAAGTCACACAACCCGAAAGCACTTTGGTTGCCGAGCAGGAACAGATCTCACCCAAAGAGTGTTGGCAAATGCACAGAGATGGAGCTTCGGGAAAAGCGGGAAGCGAAAAAGGGATACTTCTCATCGACCTTGAAGGAAAATAACTCACATATTCACTCCTGTTCGACTTTCCCACCACCAACAACGAAGTAGAGTATGAGGCGCTGATTGTCGGACTTCGGTTGGCAAAAGAATTAAAGGTACCATCCTTAAAAGTTTATAGTGATTCACAAATCATTGTAAACCACATGCTAGGACCTACGAGGCTCGAAGTGAAAAGCTAAAGAAGTACCTCGAAAAAGCAAAGCAATTGAAGAGCTCGTTCACCTATTTTGAACTACTTCGCTCCCCGAGGAGAGAACGTTTGAGCTGACGCGTTGAGTAAAATGTTGTCCTCCCCAAGCGCTTCTCCAGTTGAAGAAGTCCAACACAGAAGTATAGATGAAGCCGAAGTGGTCGTACTCACTGAGGAACCGAGCTGGATGACCCCAATCCAGAATTACTTGGAGAAGGGAGAACTACCCAATGTCAAGACAGATGCTCGTAAAATCATGAGTAGGTCATTAACGTACATCCTACAAGATGGTGTGCTATACAGAAGATCGTACCTACAGCCTCTCCTTAGATGCGTAGGACCACAACAAGCAGATTATGTTCTCCGAGAAGTTCATGAAGGATCATGCGGGAGCCATATTGCAGCTCGTACTCTCTCAAAGAAGGTGCTGCGATGGGAATACTACTGGCCAACAATGGTTCAGGACTCAGTAGACCTCGTCCAAAAGTGTCCTAAGTGCCAGGCTCACGGGATAGTTCCGAGGTTACTTCCTAATGACCTCGTCGGAATGCAAAGTCACAGGCCCTTCATGCAGTGGGGTATTGACATCGTAGGACCATTTGATACAGCTCCCGGCCAACTTAAGTTTCTAATAGTGGCCATCAATTAATTCACAAAGTGGGTTGAAGCTGAGTCGCTAGCCAAGATCACAAGTAAGAATGCTCAGAACTTTGTGTGGAAACACATGTATGCATGTTCGGAGTGCCACACATTCTAGTCTCGGACAATGGGACACAATTCACGGATAAAGTGTTCGTAGACTGGCGCCGCAAACTCAATGTCCAACAAAGGTTCACTTCGGTAGCCCATCCCCAAGCTAATTGGCAAAGTGGGAAACGGAGCAGGGATACTTCTCATCGGCCTGAAGGAAAAGAGCTCACATATTCACTCCGGTTCGCCATTTCCACTACCAACAACGAAGTAGAGTTTGAGGCGCTGATTGCCGGACTTCGATTGGCAAAAGAATTAAAGGTACCAGCCTTAAAAGTTTATAGTGATTCACAAATCATTGTAAACCACATGCTAGGAACCTACGAGGCTCGAAGTGAAAGGCAGAAGAAGTACCTCAAAACAGCAAAGCAATTGAAGAGCTCGTTCACCTATTTATAACTACTTCACATCCCCCCGAGGAGAGAACGTCCGAGCTGACGCGTTGAGTAAAATTATGTCCTCCCCAAGAGCTTCTCCAGTTGAAGAAGTCCTAGATAGAAGTATAGATAAAGCCGAAATGGCCATACTCACTGAGAAACCGAGCTGGATGACGCCAATCTAGAATTACTTGGAGAAGGGCGAACTACCCAATGACAAGACAGAAGCTCGTAAAATCATAAGTAGGTCATTAAAGTACATCCTACAAGATGGTGTGCTATAGAGAAGATCGTATCGACAACCTCTCCTTAGATGCGTAGGACCACAACAAGCAGATTATGTTCTCCGAGAAGTTCATAAAGGATCATGCGGGAGCCATATTGGAGCTCGTACTCTCTCAAAGAAGGTGCTGCGATGGGGATACTACTGGCCCACAATGGTTCAGGACTCAGTGGACCTCGTCCAAAAGTGTCCTAAGTGTCAGACCCACAGGATAGTTCCGAGATTACCTCCTAATGACCTCGTCGGAATGCAAAGTCCCTGGCCCTTCTTGCAGTGGGGTATTGACATCGTAGGACCATTTGATACAGCTCCTGGCCAATTTAAGGTTATAATAGTGGCCATCGATTATTTCACAAAGTGTGTTGAAGCTGAGCCGCTAACCAAGATCACAAGTAAAAATGCTCGGAACTTTGTGTGGAAACACATTGTATGCAGGTTCGGAGTTCCACACATTCTAGTCTCGGAAAATGGGACACAATTCACGGATAAAGTGTTCGTAGACTGGTGCCGCGAACTCAATGTCCAACAAAGGTTCACTTCGTTAGCCCATCCCCAGGCTAACGGGCAAAGCGGAAAGCGGAGCAAGGATACTTCTCATCGACCCTGAAGGAAAAGAGCTCACATATTCACTCCGATTCGCCTTTCCCACCACCAACAACAAAGTAGAGTATGAGGCGCTGATTGTCGGACTTCGGTTGGCAAAAGAATTAAAGGTACCAGTCTTAAAACTTTATAGTGATTCACAAATCATTGTAAACCACATGCTAGGAACCTACGAGGCTCAAAGTGAAAGGCTAAAGAAGTACCTCAAAAAAGCAAAGCAATTGAAGAGCTCGTTCACCTATTTTGAACTACTTCACATCCCCCGAGGAGAGAACGTCCGAGCTGACGCGTTGAGTAAAATGTTGTCCTCCCCAAGCGCTTCTCCAGTTGAAGAAGTCCTACACATAAGTATAGATGAAGCCGAAGTGGCCGTACTCACTGAGGAACCGAGCTGGATGACCCCAATCCAGAATTACTTGGAGATGGGCGAACTACCCAATGACAAGACAGAAGCTCATAAAATCATGAGTAGGTCATTAAAGTACATCCTACAAGATGGTGTGCTATACAGAAGATCCTACCTACAACCTCTCCTTAGATGCATAGGACCACAACAAGCAGATTATGTTCTCCACGAAGTTCATGAAGGATCATGCGGGAGCCATATTGGAGCTCGTACTCTCTCAAAGAAGTTGCTGCAATGGGGATACTACTGGCCCACAATGGTTCATGACTCAGTGGACCTCGTCCAAAAGTGTCCTAACTATAAGGCCCACGGGATAGTTCCGAGGCAACCTCCTGATGACCTCGTCGGAATGCAAATCCCTAGCCCTTCATGCAGTGGGGTATTTACATCGTAGGACCATTTGATATAGCTCCCGGCCAACTTAAGTTTCTAATAGTGGCCATCAATTATTTCACAAAGTGTGTTGAAGCTGAGTCGCTAGCTAAGATCACAAGTAAGAATGCTCGGAACTTTGTGTGGAAACACATTATATGCAGGTTCGGAGTGCCACACATTCTAGTCTCGGACAATGGGATACAATTCACAGATAAAGTGTTCGTAGACTGGTGCCGCGAACTCAATGTCCAACAAAGGTTCACTTCGGTAGCCCATCCCTAATCTAACGGGCAAACAGAAGTGACGAACCGAACTATTGTCCGAGGACTTAAAGCACGCCTCGACCGAGCTAAAGGCGACTGGGCGGCCAACCTACCTCAAGTCTTGTGGTAATACCGTATCACACCTCTTACATCAACAGGCGAAACACCCTACAGCCTCGTATATGGCATCGAGGCAGTCATTCCGATTGCGATAAGACTACCGAGTCCTCGGACCATCAACTTCTGAACCAAAGGGAATGAAGAAGGCCTCAGAACTAACTTAGACTTCCTTGAAGAAAAACGAGAGCTCGCCCACATCAGAAAAGCCCACTACAAACAGCAAGTAGCTCGATATTACAACCAAAGAGTTCGTTCTCGACAGTTCCAAGTGGGCGACCTCGTTCTTCGGAACAATGAGATCAGTAAGGCTCAGAAGCTAGGGAAACTGGAAGCCACTTGGGAAGGACCCTACCGAGTAGAAGAGAACCTCGGCAAAGGCTCTTACTACCTCGCCCGTATGGATGGCGAGCTAATCCCCTGAGCCTGGCACATTTCCCATCTCAAAAAGTACTTTATGTAAGAGGATTTTTTGTTTTACATCATTTTAGTGTCAGTATAGGATTGCAAATTCACCCCGTTTTGTTCTATAAACCAATTTCATTAATAAAATTTTATTTCATGCTTATATTTATGGTTGTCTGGTCTTGCATTCCCTCTTACATGGAGTACATTACATACAAATACCTCTAACATTGTCATATCATGACAAACGAGGCCTCCCTCTCAAGTTCGGTTTTGTACCAATCGAGGATAATTAAATGCGCATAAAAGGGGGTCACCCCTCCCGATAAACCTCGGCAAAACAAGCACTTCAAAGTTTTTCGAACTCAAGTCGTAAAACCCTCTTTTACTTAAGTTCAGCAGAATTTTTAAGTTCGTCGAACGTTTTGTTAACAAGTTTCACAAACGCACAAGTTTGAGGAACCACGGATCTACCTTGGTAAACACCTAAGTTAACCGAGATGTTATTTAAAATATTGTGGTGAAGTTCTTGCACAAGTTTATAAAAAATAACATTCACAATTTAACAAAATAAGTTCGGCCATTAAAGGCATGAACATCCTACATACAAATTCTGGAAAATCCGTAGTACGTGTACAAGTCCTACGCCGAACCCGGACACTTACTAAAGCTAAGCAATTCACTTGTGAAATCCTTATTAAGGATTTCATCTATGTTTATATGACCCTGGCCTCGCCCACCAGCTTGTCCTCATCCTCCAGATTGCCCTCGGCCTCGAACTACAGATCCTCGGCCTCGAGAACTTGATGCTCCTCGGCTTTGACCAGATCAAGCTCTCTTGTTGAAAGCCTGTTCATGCTCCTCGCTAGCTGACGTTTGAAGTCAATAGAGTACTGAACTTCGCTCTGAGAGTTCGGCCTTTGAAGGGTCTCCACGGGAACGTACTTATCAAGGAGTCATCGGAGTTTCAGCTTGGGCTCCATCATGCATTTGTAAATGCTAGGCAAGTCTCTCACCACGAGAATCTGCCTGTCAAACTCCGGCGATAGTAGCCCCTGTTCAGCCTTGGTCTTGAATAATTCTTTGGTACGTTCGGTGAGTTCGCTCTGGACATCGCTAATCATCAGTCCACCTCACTCCAAGATCAGTGCCTCGTACTCGGCATGTTCCTCCGTGATTGCCTTTGTGTCTTCATTGGCGATTTTGAGCTTCTCCTCCAACTCGACGAAGCAAGTGTACAACTCGTCATACTTAGTCTGCTGATCTAAAAATTTGATATCAGCTTTTTCCCTAGTATGACGAGCTATTCCCTGCCAGTACAACACCTCGCCTTGTTTCTTATCGACAAGGTCACGTAAGTGCCGAAGTTCAGCTGACTCGAGACAAGCAATGCCAGTCTAATGAAGTGCAAGAAAAGGAACATATTCAGATTGGAGAAAACAGTTCTTTTATTAAGGGCACAGTGGCAAAAAAGGGTTCGACACCCTAAAGGTGCCGAGGTACAGCAAGCCCTACACAATATATATA
>JAOWBJ010117116.1:0-13723 GCA_028566335.1 Monarda citriodora | reverse complement strand
GCGGTCACCTCCTCCAACTCCTTCAACACCTGCACGGGGTCGGTGCAACCGAACATGGGCAGCTTCCACATTGTCCAGTACCTTCCGTCATAGTACCCAGGGGATCTGTTGTTCTTACGATGCGGGAATCCGTTCTGTATTTTTTCCCAACATTTTATACAAGTCAGCTACTTGACTCACTAAATGTCATACATCATTTTATACTATATATACATAGATAGGAGAAAATGAAATAGAAACTTATATATAAAGTAATGAATCTGGATCATTGATCTTTCGCCTGCTGTACCTCGGGGTCCAATTCGAATTCGACGCAAGGCACGAGGCTTTCGCGGAGAAGGAATTCAACCTCCTTGAGGAGTTGCTCGGTTGTTAGAGGTGGAAGGTACGACAATGTCTCAAACTTCTTCAGTCCCTCGGTGGGCCACACCTACACCGAATAAACACAACAATGGCAAAATGTGAATGCAAATTATAATACTATATATTATACACGTATAGTACATAATATGAGTTTGACGAATAATTGCCGCGTGTTAAGAATATTTTCAAATTTTAAAATAAATAAATAAATAAACAAACAAATCAAACAAAACTTCTAACCAAGTAGAATTATGAGCAAGAAGGGAAGAGATTAACCTTCATGCATGAAACTCTTCCGCCATTGTTGGCGATGGTGGTAATGTCGGCGTTCTTGCGGGTGGCGGGGAAGGCGGCGGTAGACTTGAGCCCGGTGAAAGGAGCCACCATGCTGGCCTGAGCCGGGGCGGAGCGGACGACGGCGGCGGTGGAGACCATTGAGGCGGCCATTTATCTCAAAATGGTTTTATAATTTGAATAATATTATCGCACTCTCTCAATGGACTGGGTGCTATATGCACTTCGTTCAATCTTATATAGCAATTTGAGATAGGCAATTTGTGAACAAAATAAAAGGATCAGTACGAAGGAAGAGACAGTCCACGAAATTAAGTTAATAGTATATATGTATTATTTATTTATTTATTTATTTATCGATTTCTATATCCAATGCAACTCCACCACCACTAAAATATGTGCGACTGCGAGGATAAGGTAGTTGTGGGTCAATTTGTTCTGTTTTTGTTTTTTACTTTTTGAAAATGTGTGCCAATTATTATTTATGCTATTTATTACGTTATGTCCCCTTCTTCTCTGTTTTTATAGGGGTTCATGTACACTTTTACTTGCAAGTAATTATTTTGAATGTAATTATTTCGCATGTAATTAAGCGTGTGATGGAAAATGTCTGCGTGTGTTGGCCTAGCGGTAGGGGTTAAGTTTCGAGACCAAAGGTCCCGAGTTCAAGTCCCCCGTGGCACGGTCTTTAAATTTCAGTTATTCTTATTCTAAAAAAAAAAAAAAAAATTAAAACGAGTTATCTAGTGGTAAGGGTTTAGCTTTTGAGATGAAAAACTTTGAGTTCGAGTCCCCTATGATACGACCTTTAAATTTCTTATTAAACAAAAAAACTTAACCAACGAACTGGGGAAAAATCTTTAACATAATTAGGTGAACAAAAATCCACACTTTGTACGAAAACAAAGACATTTAATAATAATCTGTAGAGCTAGAAATTTTGAATGGTGAGGGCTGATGTATGGACGATACGATAAATATTTCTTTCTTTTTAACGATTACCGTTACTGTGGGTTTTGAGCAAAATTTTACAAAATTATAAGAATAAAATAAAAAAAATGAAGAAATGTGACGGACTTTAGCCAACCTCCACTATAATATTGCTACGACAATAATAATGATAATAATAATAATAATAATAATAATATAATTAGTATTGTGAATAGTTCAGATCCATTAAAAATAAGACAAATGGAGTATATAATAGATAAACTAAACTTAGTCATGATATAAAACATTAATAGATGTGAGATAAATCTAATGGGACAATCCAAATCAAGTCTTGACTTTAGTGATTAATGTTAACTAATCTTAAAATATCGAAATTAAAATTTAATAACAAGATTATCTATTCCAAACTAGATTAACCGTACGTCATTTTATATACATAACCTTACTCCAAATTTGAGGGTTGCAAGAATCATAATCCTAAGTCCTAAAAAAATATGTTTGGACACTATCAATGCGTTCATCAATCGATATCCAATTCCCAACATTCTCTTGAATCTCTTCATAAGTTAAAATGTTTGATTAGATCGATCGGTTTTAGTATATTACATTCATCTCGCTAAATTAGACTCGTTTTCTGTTTCGATACATCTCACTTATTAGACTTATTACAATCACACATTTATCACTTTTCTTAATTTTTCCTCATAGTAAATGTACCTAATTTAATAAGTTGGGGGTAGTATGACTCTATGGGTTGCCACGATACGTCATGCAAGAAACATCAAGAAAAGCATAATATTGTTCTAAAAAAAGAAAAAAAGAAAAGCATAATATTAATCAATGTAACTAACTAATTGGAGTAATCAAAAGAAAAACAAAACAAGGTAGCTTATAAGGTAAAATCAATGATTGTTCATGATATGATTATGTATATATCCTCATACATTTCAATCCTATTCCATCGGAAATCCGAAAATGAAAAGGAAATTCACAAATTGGATACAAAAAGAAAAAAAAAAACAGAAAAATGAAAGATAAGCCTTAACAGAAACATTCATCCGATGCCTTGGAAAGCAAATTCATGGCTAAGACGACGAATGCTTAGTAGCCTGGTGGCCTGTGGGCGATGAAACTGACGATCTGGACCTGACGCTTGGGGTTGAACCCGATGATCCTGACGAATGCGTTGGGGTGGAGGGCGGTCACCTCCTCCAACTCCTTCAACACCTGCACGGGGTCGGTGCAACCGAACATGGGCAGCTTCCACATTGTCCAATACCTTCCGTCATAGTACCCGGGGGATCTGTTGTTCTTACGGTGCGGGAATCCGTTCTATATATTTTATTATTTTTTCAACATATTATACCAAGTCAATTACTCGTCCACCAAATATCATACACCATTTTATACTATATATATACATAGATAAGTGAAAACAAAAGAGAAACTTATATATAAAGTAATAAATCTAGACCATTAATGATCTTTCGCCTGATATACCTCGGGGTCCAATTCGAATTCGACACAAGGCACGAGGCTTTCACGGAGAAGGAATTCAACCTCCTTGAGTAGTTGCTCGGTTGTTAGAGGGGGAAGGTACGATAAGGTCTCGAACTTCTTCAATCCCTCGGTGGGCCACACCTACACATAATCATACCAATATGATGTGAGAAAACTACATTTACTACTTTCACCATAAGTCACTTTTCGATTCTGCCCGTCTTATAATATTAGCCACTTTTCTAAAATGGTAAAAAAATACTTGTTCACTAAATTAATTCTATCTCCTTAGAATTGATTTCAGTCACATCTCCTTTACTTTGTTGGTTTCCGTGAGGGTCAAATATGACCTATTTGACTGGAATGGTGGTAATACATTTATTTCAAAAATACAAGATTGGGATGGATTTGATTTTGTATTATTAGCTTTTAATTATTATCATACAAAGCAAGCAAACACTCAAATAAGGTAATAATAATCTCGTTAACCTACATAAATCTTCATTTGAGATTTTCTATTGTCAAAGCATGTGACAGTTTCTATTATTTCAATAATTGAACGACATGTAACAAGTTCTAAGGTTTAGATTTTCCAAGGGTTAAGGAATATATTTTCCTTATATACATTTTAAATCATAAATCATTGATTATATCACGCATCGTTAATCTATTAAGGCAATAAAAGATCCGAACTCATAAATCTTGAGGTGTTGAACCATGCACTAAATATGCAAATTGGAATGATCAAAATACTAGTGTTGACTTAAGTACATTTAAATACATTTTTATCGAAACTCACAAATATTTCACCTAATGTTTTTTAATGAACTAGTAATTAATTGAGAAGTAACCTTCATGCATGAAACTCTTCCACCGTTGTTGGCGATGGTGGTGATGTCGGCGTTCTTGCGGGTGGCGGGGAAGGCGACGGCGGACTTGAGTCCGGTGAAAGGAGCCACCATGCTGGCCTGAGCAGAGGCGGAGCGGCCGACGACGGCGGCGGTGGAGACCATTGAGGAAGCCATTATTCTCTCAAAGAAGGGTTAGTTGATTTTCTCACTCGCACAAAGTGAGTGCGGATTATATAGTGCCGTAGCCTTCTTCCTGCGAATTTTGATCGTACGGCTGTGATCCGATCTTGGGAGAGTTGGGCGCATGCCCTTCTTCCTTTCAACTTTCTGTGACCACATATGGATGGATTGGTGCCTTATCATTTCTCACCCTTAACATCGCGACACGTGGCGTCGATCTTATTCGTTATGGGCAAATCTGAGGTTTGAAACTGCAAATGCAGCACAGCCCTTCATGTGAAGATGACTGTTTTACTTGCTATTATCGCATTTCATTTTTTTATTTTATTTCCCCTTTCAGAATCCGAACTGGTCTATTTGTTTTTTTTACTTTTCGGACACGCATTTCCATCACTGTCGAATACGAATTCTACGATGTCGTTTTGAATTTTTTCTTCTTTTATTGGATACTACGAATGGAGGGAGCATAAAAAAATCAAGTCCCACTGAATTGAAATATTAATTAATATACGTACACCCTCGAACTAGTTCCTCAATGGTCTTCTAATATAACATAATATATTAACATAATACTTAGGTGGTGTTTGGTAGAGTATACAGGGGGTATGGGTCAACCCAGGTATCGAAAAATTATACCCAGGATACCTGCGGTATACAAAATGCGTGGGTCCCACATTACACAAGTTTGGTACATGGTGTATCATTAGGTGTAAAAAAGTATCATGCCATTAACACATGTTTGCTATAACCCTTGATTTGGGGTATGAACTTAAGAATTCTCCTTTCTACCCTTTCACCTTTTTAATAATTTCTAAAAGCCCCTGTATAAATAACCATTTCAGCCCTAACAAATCATTCAACACTAAATTCGCTGTCGGTGGGCATAATCGTGTATGTGCGTCGGCCTTGCTTCGATCCGTCGTCGTCCTGCTGTCCGACGGCTTAATCACCAACAATGTCGACGACTAAGCACCAAGGTAAGTCTTCTTTAAGACCACAACTCAACATCTTTCATTTAGTTGTAGACGACGCTCTGTTTAGGGTTAAGTAGCATAGAATCTTATCTTGCCCATGTTGTTGTAGTGTGTTCTTGGTCTGCGTTTAGGGTTCAGATCTTGAATATAGAAATATTCAATGGAGTTCATGTGTGTAATTTTATGTTTGGTTAATTGACATAAATTAGGGCATTTTTTAATTTTTTCATTTGTATATGAATAATCGATAGACTCGTGTGGTATATTGTTTTCTACGTACATGAATACAATTGTTTGAAGTAATCCACCCAAAAATATATATATATGTGATGCACTGAGATCATTATGCCTTGTAATTCTAGAAGCAAATGGAATATTATCCTGTTCTTAATGTCCTTGTTTAAGTCTTTTTGGTGATTATTTAATCAATCTATTCCGACTGCTTTCAATCTAGCTAATGTATATATTTACATTGTCTATGCGAAGGCCAACTGTATGATATGGTATTGTGTTATGCCAATAAGTGGTAAATATCTTAAAATTAGAAAATTGTAATTATATGTATATTTGTTGCATTATGTTTGTCATCATCGCACGTAGGTAGTAATGAACATTTACTGAAAATAAAGAAAGAAGTTCAAAAAAGAGCGTGGACAAAAGATGAGGAGTTGGTTCTTCTGTCCGGGCTGAAATATCTGGTCGCTAAGGGCTGGAAATCGGATAATGGTTTCCGGTATAATTATATGGTTAAACTTGAACATATAATGCGTGCGAAATGGCCTAACACTGATTTGAAGGCCAAGCCACACATAGACTCCAAAATCGGTGCTTGGAAGCGCACATATGCTAAGTTATCTGACATACTCGGTCGTAGTGGCGTGGGCTTTAATGTTAACGGAGACAACAAAATTGATTGCGAACCCGCCGTATGGGATGAAATATGCAAGGTAAAGAACTCCCAAAGTTTTCTTTCTGGCAAAAATAATTTTATTTTTTGGTCTAACTGCCCACTAATACGTTATACTTCTCGACGTTGACTCAACATAACGTCATCCCTAACAGGTTAATGACAAAATCAAGCACTGGAAGAAAAAGAGCTGGGACTATTACGAGGACTGGACCATTATTTTCGGTAAAGATAGAGCAACCGGGGCCGGTGCGCTGGAATTCGATGAAATGCTCGATGATTACACCAACGAAGAGTATGTTGGAAATGACGAGCGTATGAAGCAAACCCCTTCCCTAGTTGATTTGGACGACGACAACGTTGGGGAAACAATGGCAGCGGAAGACAGCGTGGCTCAGTCGACCTATGTAAATCCAAAGACATGTAACGGGAAAAAAAAAACGGAGGTTCGAAGATACTATGAGTTCTCTTGTTGATATCGTCGAGGAGATGGAGAAAACAAACAAAGCCAAATTAGAGGCAGTGAAAGATGGCTTCGATGCTGTCCAGAAAGCCAAACAACTCCGAGACGATCTATGGCCGGTGTTGGAGAACCTTGAAGGTTTTACACTTGAAGATCAATTCGATGCAATGGAGCTTCTATACAACTCTCCAGTTAGCCTCGAGATATTTATGAAACTATCCGATGCTGCTCGTCCTGCGTACGTTCGTCGGCTTATCCGACTTTCTGGATCTTAGGGTCCCCTACTCGGTAATGACAATATGAACTGACTTTTAGTGCTAAATTATTCTGGATTCATAATATGTTTTGGAATGTGGCCTTAATTTTGAACCCAACGCAGGCACACTAGTACTTATTTTGCAAACATCTGTTGATGAACATTATGTATTTATGTACTTAAAACGGATGGTCTACTATATTTCTGTTTTTGATTAATGCAGTATCCACCGTATTATATTCAACATATGTATGATGAATTCAGCTACCTTTTACATCATGTGCGACAACACAACTATCACGGATGTGCCTTCTTTAATTGGAGTGATATCTGCGTTTGTGGGCCTCCTGGAACTTACAACTCCATTGTTCGCTGTTTTATCTTCTTTATTTTTTTATTTTTTATTTTTTATAATTTTTGGTTCACGGATGCATGCATTTACAGTGATGGGTTGTGTCATTACAATGCAGAACATTTTTGGTGTATATAGTGACATATGTCAATACTGATACTCATTGAATTGGTCCCACAATTCACAAGTTGCAACTTCATGTATGAATTCTGATTTCGATACAAGCTATTGTAGTATAAATAATGCATTATCACAACAACTTGTAATCGATCAAACACACAGAATTCGAAACCAATTTGTATGTCATGGACATCAAGAAACAAGAGATATACTTCTACTACGCACCATGGACGCAAAGGCTCGATGAGATTTTCTTGCGCGTGCTTATCAACGAGATGGGGACTGTTTGGGACCGTGAGGTCGAGGAAGTGTCCGATGTTCTCGAGGCGACCTTGTTCAGCTTTAACTCGTTATGTTGCATTTCCCTCGAAGTTCATAACGTAAAGCGTCGTTTTGCTTACCTACATGACAGGTACGAAGCTTGGAATTTGCTGAAGAAAGACCGCGAAGTAGTATGGGACGTGGACGAGCAAATTCCAATTGCAACTGATGACGTATGGAGACGTCTCATTAAGGTATGGCTTAATTTTAAAAATATTCTCTAATTTTACCCATCTAAAGTCTGTTGTGATTAAAAACCACGAAAGGCCTAACTTATAGTTAAATTTAGGTCAATCCAACGGTCCAATGCTATTACCGGGCGAATGAGCCACACGAGAACCTGCTTCACCAATTGTTTGGGCCACCAAAAAATCGAAATCATAAAAGTGGGAATAACGAGGTGACAAGTCCGGTTGCTTCATGGAGGCACCGGCTTTTCGGTGATCACGATATCCAAACTATTGTCGGAAAAGTGACTCCGGTCCCCATTTCGCGCACCCCTCGCGCACCTGATTTCGGACATGGCTACAGTTCGTGTTCCTCATCTTCAACACGGTTTAGTCACAAGGATTAATGTAATATGTGGAGTAGTTGATCGAATTTACGTGGGTCATTCGATTAGACGACTTCATCTAGCCGCCGTCTCCCTTTTATTTTGTATCAGTTTTAAGTTTTCAATTAAATAAGTATTGTTGTTAGTTAAAAAATGGCTTATTATGTTTGGTTTTAAGTTTTCAATTAAATTAGTTTGATGAACGCCATATTCATTTGGTGTCCTCTTTTTCTTTATTCCACGATAGTTGTACACCGAAAATATGTTCGGTGTACCGGTACCCTTTATTATAAAGTTTTCAAGTTATGTTAAACATGTGAATGTGTCAGGAAGAGAAGTCTTTCCTCATGGTCACATGTGCTTGTCTAGTGCAAAATGACAAGAGAAGTCATGTTGATTTTACAACTCAAAGCCAAAAGTAGTGGTGTAGCATGAGAGAATCGATTCCTACTCAAACACTTGGTTGAAAAAAAAAACAAAACTTGATGTGAAATTGTCGGCTAGCAAGCAAAAGGATTTCGCCAAGTACACAATTCACTCATGCATGCATCAACTAATTTCTTAATTCCCTATTTAATTAATTGCGTTTATGCTTAAGCTAGTAGATGAAACTTCTATATAATGGCATCGCATTCTCCACAAAGGAGCACGACAACACATAAAAATAATCTACTTCTCCTTTTATATTATGAATTTCAGACAACCACTTGGGATCATACCACGTCAGTCTTCGTATTTCTATACGGAGGAATAGGATTACTACATGGATGAGAACTTCCTCAACATGGTGCACAGCTACGTTGGGCCACCCGGAGCGAAGAAGGGCTGGCTTCTCGAGGATGCCATTGCACTAGCTGGTATTGACCTGAACAAGAAAGAGGGAGTGCTGTTCAAGCAAGAGGTACTGGACGCTCGTGTGAGGTTGTACAAGGACAGGTACGAAGCCTTCACTATGGTGAAGGATCATGAGGGCACATATTGGGATACGTCCCAAAGGATAGTTCTTGCAAGTGACGCAGTTTGGAGAGAGTTATTCAAGGTAATCATGTTGATTTCGATACAAGCTTGACACTTCTATTATCATATTTTCCGGTCTAGCAATAGTTTAATCACAACAATATGTTATGTTGGTAATACACAGAAGAATGGCCTCACTAAGGCTTATTACTATGAAGCTGAGCCCCATTACGCGGTCCTATGTTGTATCTTCGGCAACAAAAACATTCCGACGTCGACCGAGCCCATTTCCGAAGAGGTAAACTCTCCAGTCATTGCTTCAAAGCGCCGTCTGTTTGAAGAAGGCCATCCCTCGGTCGTTGAGTCTCGCACGACTACGCCGAAGAAGGATGCAACAAAGGGGTCCAGCTGTTCTTCGTCATCCTCTCCTATAATGTGGTGGAAGGCATAGGATCGAGGCAGTTTTAATGCAATGTCGATGGCGGCTTTAGTTGTATCGTGATGTTTGTCCCCGAATAAGTGTATTGGCCTACACAAGTCTTGTTCGTCTAGCATTGTATGTCTGTTATTCTCTAATATTAAAGTATGTGTTGTGTTAATTCAGTTGGTTTTACACCATGATCGACTTGCATTAATAAATAAGAACAAATCCTAAGTACATAATTTGCATAATTAACTTATCTAATGTATTTGTTACAGAACCAAGTCACACACCCATTAGCAATTGCCATTGTTACAAAAGCAAATAAAGTTAGCTAATACTAACGTAGTGAAATCCTGATAAGAACACCTAGCAACACGAGTACTAATGCCATGAACATTGCAATGATTTCCTTGTCAAAGTTAGTCACAACTGTTGAATAGCCATGACAACGTGCTTCCGGACTATCAAGTATATTGGACGAGCTTACTTCGTTGTGTGGATTAGGATTGGTAGCGTTGTCTCTTGTTGTTGATTTGTGGTATTGATCCGCCCAAATGAAAGAATCCTTGTGGTTATTTCCCAATGGACACTTATAATACGCACGACCGGGATTGCTTGAGTTCGGTCCGGCAATTTTGAAAATCATCAAACCATTTGAACAAGCACAAGGAGTCATTTGTGTTATAAAATACAATCTGTTTATGTACCTGCAATATAAAAATTAGAAGTGCAACATAAACGTGGACGAAGGCAGATTAAAACACTAGAATATATTTTTATCACAACATCCAGCAATCATGACAAGAAATATCCAAAAAAAGAAACTCATAATACAAGACACAGTTTTTTGTTTCAAGCATACATAACGGTTCATAAACTCCCTAATTATCAAGCCCTCCGATCCACATTGCGTTTGCAATCTGATCTCGAAATGCAGACCACTGGTTGGTTGATTCAATTTGGTCAATGTAATCATTGTCGACATCATTTGCCTCATCTGCGTCTGCATTCATCTCGTTGTCGACCATATCCTCTACCGGATCACATGCCATCTCACCACGTATGAAGTTATGAAGCAAAAAGCAAGCTCCAATCAGTTTAACCTGTGCCTTGATAGGGTAGTACGATGCTGATCTTAGTATCCCCCAACGCATTTTCAAGACTCCAAAAGCCCGCTCAATTACATTACGTGCTTTAGAATGTCTCATGTTGAACATCTCCTGCGGGGTGGTTGGTAACAAGTTTTGCGTTCCCCACTCCTTGAGGTGATATCTGACCCCACGGTACGGTGTTAAAAACCCTTCGCTGTTCGCATAACCATTATCGGCCAAGTAATAACAACCTATTGCATTGATTTATAACAATATCAATACATTGAATTTTAAAATTTGAATGATTGCATTGAATATAGTCGTTGTATTTTATGTTTACCCTTATTCACTTTTAGACCACGATTCCGGGAAACTGCATCTCGTAGGATTCGGGAGTCGGCAGCAGAGCCCTCCCATCCAGGCAATACATATACGAAACGTAGATTTCTATCTACTACTGCAAGTGTATTAGTTGATATCTGGCCCTTCCTATTGCGATACCTTGGCTTGTCACTGTTAGGTACTTTCACTGGTATGTAAGTCCCATCTAAGGCCCCTAGGCAACCCTACTCAAGCGCAACATTGAAAACCCATAGGGAAAAAAACTCTTAATATTGTGCATCTCAATATGCTAATAGGTAAAGAAAAGTTGCTTAGTGTAGTTACCTTGAACCATTTCCAGCGGGGGTCTGTGCAATCGTTTGGAACGGGCTCGGGTTTAACGAGTAATAACCCGTGAAGTTTTAGAATAGCCTTCAAAACTATATGGAAGTACTTGGATACTGTTTCACCCGACCTCATATAATCGAATCCTATAATCCTGTTTTTTTTATGGTGAGCTAAAATACCTAGGAACGTTGCTAACTGCTCTTCAACTGTAACATACTTACCATCTACAAGACCACCTATTTCTCTCATCATAATGACCAACCTACCGAAGGTATTTCTATCCATACGAAGGTTTGTCAAGCAATCGACGTCTGTGAGACCAATAATCCTAGACAGATGCTTTACTTGTGTGGGAATTCTAGATTTAATAGAGTACTTAATATCATACTCGTCTGTCATTCGATTGCGACGACGATTACCGATAAAAAGGGAGACTATAACCAGGGTCATGGTAATCGTTTCATCATCAACACATTCCATAATCAAGTCCTCGAACTTTGATTCTAGTAGTTGTTGATCCATATCTGTAGGAATTGACTAGAGAATATATTTCAACAAAATTTTGCGCTACACACATATGGATGGAAGGTAAAACAACCAAGACAATACTATCACAATCAAAAAAAAATTGTATAGGCAGGAGTGATTTAAATCATGGGTCTGTACTAAAAAAACAAATGATGTTCATAATCAAATGCAAATTAAGTACAGAAAATGTTTTCAAGTATAAAGAAAGGCACAAATTAAATAACCTATGAGCCGAACCCTAAACAAAATCTCATAATAACAAAAAAATGAAGAGCAAAACCAACCCATCCAAGGAAGAACGAGATTAAATTCCTGAATATGACATTTCATATAAAATTGCAGCGGAAAGTCGTACCTTACAAGGGAACCCGGATTCGTGAAATCGCGATGCTAAATTAGAACTGCGTAAAATGAGATGAGATTTTAACTGCGAGCATACGATTGTGAATGAACCCAAACATTGGCGAATCCAAATATCAGGAAGTTTTCAACATACCTTCCTTCGCGAGAAGACGGTGTAGACGAAAACCCTAATTTCTCAATAGATCCACAAAATTATCTGATGAGAGACGGGAATGAATTGGAATGGCAAAAAGGAAATTAAACGGAGGACAAAGTTGGGAGAAGAAAAATAGCGAATTTAGTACTGTTTGAAGGGGTAAAGGATACCCGAGAATATCTCGGGTATGAGATACACGCGTTTAACAGGGAACAGTGTCGGGCTTCACAGGAAAAAGCGGGCCGTCCGGTTTGAATAGAATTGCTACCAAACGTGTGTTTCTGGGTGTATGAAAACGTTGTTACACCATGTAGCACCCCTTTACACCCCTAACCAAACAAGCCCTTACATGTGAGAAGTGAGTGTGTTACATATACATGTATGATAGAATTTTTCGACGATTTGATAAGTGAAGCTCGATGAAGTTCGATCTGGTGGAAGTTCAACCCCTATGGCTACTATTGAGCACACCTAATTTTAATATTATATATCCTCTGGTTTAAGATTACTGACTTTTTTTTATACGCATTTTCATGCTTTTTAGTGGTGTGTTTTAAAATGAATTTTTGAAATTTATATATTTTGCAAGATATTACGATAATTTTAGTATTCTGTAAAAAAAAAAATTAAAACCCATCATTGAAAAAGATGAAAATACGTTCCGAAAAAAAATAATAATAATCTTGAAGAAATAGATCTATACGGCGCCTTGCAAATAAAATTATTGCAGGTGTGCCGTCCGAAAATATCTATTGTAAAATACTAGTATCGTGCCCGCGCGTTGCGGCGAGAAAAATTAAATATAAATTGTGTTTGTGTTGAAATCTAAAAGAATTTATTAAATAAATTAATAATAAAAATTAGATTTAAGTTTAAATAATAGTTATTGGGTTCAAGCAAATTAAAAATAAAAATGAGATGTTAGTTTAAGTAATAATTATTGGGTCTGAGAGTGAGAATAGAACTAAAAAAGTAGAAGTAAAAAGGAAAAGAATAAATGTACCCGCCGGGAATCGAACCTGGTCCGTACTGTGCATCACTTTCTATATTTGGTAAAAAGCGGTATTTTGTACATTTTAAATGTGATAAAGTGTAACAATTACTATTTATAGGGAGTGTATAATTATTATATAGTAGTATAGATAATTAAAATACTACTATATCACAAAGAGATCTGCTCGTAGCTAGCTGGTTTTGATATGTTGACCTAGTTAACGGAGGATCGCCGATCGTTAAACTCCAAAACTGGAAACCTTTAGATGTATGAGAAAAGCTCCTTTAATTAGTAACGGGGTATTCCTCATTTATTTAGCTTTAATTAGCGGATCAGATATTCTATTGCCACGTGATACCATTTATAGAGGTAGAGCTAGTATTGAAGTGACAGTACTTAATATAGTACTACCTCCATCCCTTGCTATTGCGCCTGCTTCTTTTTGGCACGCATTTCCACCGATACCTAGTACGAGT
>JAOWBJ010117007.1:0-13724 GCA_028566335.1 Monarda citriodora | reverse complement strand
GCTCCGATGAAAACCGTTGTTTATGTGAAAACGTGCACCTGTCAATTTTATGCATTTTTTGTGTCACTTTTATGCATTTTTGTATCATTTCATTTTTATAAATTTTTGTGGCATTTTTTATGCAAAAAAATAGAGTGACACAAAAATGCATAAAAGTGACAGGTTGCACGGTTTTCACATAAACAGCGGTTTCTATATGATTTATCACCTATATATATATATGTGTGTGTGTGTGTGTGTGTGTGTGTGTGTGTGAATATGGTAGCATTTACTCATATGAGTTAGTGAAACTCAAATTATACCCACAAACTTAAAAAACACAAATTATAGCCAAACTTTTAATTTTGGGACCCTTTTGCCCCTGAATAAATACTATATTTTCAACTCTTCCCAAAAATTTAAAAACAAAACCCTATCGGAGGAGCGTCGATTTTCAAAATCGCTCAACAATCTTCCCCGATCTAGATGTGCCAGGGCGGCGACTTCACGGCCGGAAACGGCACCGGAGGAGAGTCGATCTACGGCAGCAAGTTCGCCGGAGGAGAGTCGATCTCGGCGTTCTCTCCATGGCGTTCTGGCTCAACGGGAAGCACGTGGTGTTCGGGCAGGTCGTAGAGGGTTACGACATCGTGAAGGAGATCGAGAAGGTCGGATCCTCCAGCAGGAAGACTGCCAAGCCGGTCGTCGTCGCCGATTGTGGTCAACTCTGATAGATCTATCTCGTGAGGATCTGTTATATTTAGATCCGATGATGATCTCTCGTTTCAATTTCCGTTCCTTCTTTTTTCCGTCTGAATTTCCTAGCTTGATGCTTGTGTTTGGGATTATGAGAGGTTGTTCCGAGTGAGATTGGCCTCTTTTTAACCATGGTTTTAGATCTGAACTGCCTTTCTGGAGAAACGATTTGCTTTTCGGAAAAAAAAAAATCTGCTCCCCCACCGCTCCTCTCTCTACGAGACGCCGTCGCCGCTCCTCCGGCCTCCACCGCCGCACCAATAGTACCTTCATATACTGTCGTGGTGCTGTTTTGTGACGTATTTTTTTAGGTACTATTTTATAAAATAGTACCCATAGTACCTTTTGGATCTTGTCGTGTTGCTGTTGTTTTTAGGTGCCATGAGATGGTATGGCGACAACTGTATTGGAATCGGTACAGGTGGCAAAGGTGCTGGAGGGAGTGCAATTCAGTAATTAAGTTGTGTTTATGGATTTAGCAACTTTAGTTATTCCTTTTGTGTTATTTTCGGTATTTTATGTTTGAGCTGTAATCGCGTTTTAGTATTGTTTTTGTATTGAGTTTTTTATGCTCCATCCGAGTTTTCTTAGTTGGTTCTTTCCCGGGGGTAGGATAGGTCGAACTAGCATAGGGTTTAGTATTTAAGGATATTGCTCTTGTCCTTGTAATTCAAGAAATGAAATATCTTAGTCTCACCTGTTCTTCTTTTACCTTTTCCTTCAAGCTACTATTACATTGTTCATCTACAATTCAACATCAATTCCATCGATTCCTCACGAATTACAATAGAAAACACAAAAAATATACACGGGTCCGCTACAATTGGTATCACCCACTTCGATCCATGGCTGAAAACACAAGGATGAAGGAGTTATATGAAGCACATAAGCAACTCGATCGTCCCTGAAGCTGGAGGCGATGAATCGAACTTCCTTGGAATAGAAATTGTCAGATCAGTTCACAAGCGAAATTCATGGCATAGAGAAAAAGTTGGATGCAGCACTGGCGGAAATCAAATCTTATTTCACACAGATGAATGGTGGATCGAGCTTCTGTGATCAAAATAGCATGGGATCTGGTTCTGGATCGGGTAAATTAAACTCTTCGGTAGCTCATACACCCCTCCCCAAACTAGATTTTCCTTACTTTGATGGGAGTAACCCTCGTTCATGGATTCTCAAATGCAATACATATTTCAAATTGATGCCCAATATTCCGGATGTCTAGCGGATTAACATGGCTGCCATGTATTTTGAGGGCCGAGCCTTATCTTGGTTTCAAAATCTGAATCTACACAATTTTGTTATCACTCGGAAGCAGTTTATTGAGTTAGTTTCTTCTCGCTTCAAGGATCTACGAACCACTAATATAATTGTTGAATTTAACAAACTAAAGTAGACTGGGTCTTATGAGGCTTATGTGGATCGGTTTGATGAACTTAGATCTTGTTTATTATTTGAAGATGCTAGCCGATTTACTGAGGAATATTTCGTAGCTAGTTTTCTCAGTGGGCTACCTGAGGATTTGCAAATTTTTATCACTTTATTTCAGCCACAGACACTTGATCAAGCGATTGAATTGGGGAAGAAGCAATTGCTAACTTTGGAGGCTATTACTAAGAGAATGAAACCACCTTCCAAAGTTGGTCAGTGGGGGGCAACAATTTCAGAAGATCTGACCTATCTTCCTTTCCTAACTCTATCCCTACCAAAGCCCCAGTACAGTCTGTTCCTAAAGCCATCACAAAACTTCTTACTCCTACTGAAATGACTGCTAGGAGGGAAAATGGGTTATGCTATAACTGTGATGAGAAGTATGTGGTTGGTCATCGTTGTAAGAGCAGAAGCCTATATGTAGTAATGATTGAGGAAGAAGAATCTATATTCTCTCAAGACACTATCACTAAACATCAGGATCCTGATACTGATATTGAAGAATTACAGATGTCTCTTAACTCTATGTTAGGAGATGATGGCTTAACTACTAGCTGCTAAGTTCTGAAAGAGCTACTGATTTTTCTTGGAAAGTACAGGGTCATTCTTTCACTTATTCACCTAGACTTTAGCAAACTGAGGGGTGTGATCTTATTTTGGGACCGGTTAAAGTCTTGTAGTCCAATTGAGCTTGATTATTCCACTATGTGTTTTACTGTCACTATGCAAGGTGAGAAGATTAAGTTGAAGGCTGTGACATCTATGGGAGAATGTGCTTTTATTTCTGGTCATGTATAGTCTTGTCTATTATATCAGGAGTCAGATTCTGTTGAGGAACTTTTCCTAATTAGTAGTGGGGATGCTGATAGTCTACCTACTTCTGACCTTGACTCTTTACTCCTAGCATATGATGATGAGTTTGCAGAACCAGAAGGACTTCCACCTCTTAGGGGGTAGAGCATCATATATAACTCAAACTAGGCAACCTACCAAAACATCAATACCCTTATAGAACATCACACAGCAACAAGGATGAAATAGAAAGAATAGCTGCTGACATGTTGAAATCTGGTATCATTCAGCATAGTAGAAGCTCTTTTGCTTCTCCAGTGGTGTTAGTTAAAAAGAAAGACAACACATGGAGAATGTGTGTTGACTACAGATATCTGAATTCTTTAACTATCAAGCATGACTACCTTATTCCTATCATTGATGAATTATTAGATGAATTATTTGGTGCAAGATTTTTCTCTAATATTGATCTTAGATCTGGGTATTTACAAATTTTTGGTCAGACCTGAAGACGGATTTCTTACAGCATTTAACACTCATCATGGCCACTTTGAGTTTAAGGTTATGCCATTTGGAGTTTGCAATGCACCTGCTACTTCTCAGTCATTCATGAACCAAGTGTTTCAGAATTGCTTAAGGAAATTTGTTTTAGTGTTTTTTGATGATATACTTGTAAACAGTAGTTCTTGGGAGGATCACAAGAAACACCTTCAGACTGTGTTACAACTTTTGAGGGACCACACCTTATTTGCCAAAAAGAGTAAATGTTGTTTTGGCCAAACAAGTATTGAATATTTGGGTCACATTATTTCTGGACAGGGAGTTTCCACTGATCCAGAGAAGATTGCTTGCATGGTTCAATGGCCCACTCCCCAGAACATTAAGCAGTTAAGAGGTTTTTGGGGTTAACTGGATACTATAGAAAATTTATAAAAACTATGGTATTATTAGCAGTCCTCTTACTGCTTTACTGAAGAAGGACAATTTTTATTGGTCTCCTGCAGCCGACTCTGCTTTTCACAGTTTAAAGCAGGCTATGACCACTGCACCTGTGCTAGCCCTTCCTAATTTCTCTATACCTTTCATCCTAGAGACTGATGCTAGTGGGAAGGGGATTGGGGTTGTGTTAATGCAGGAGGGCATACCTATAGCTTTTCTCAGCAAAGCTTTGGGGGTAAAAAATCAGTCCTTTTCCATTTATGAAAGGGAGTTTATGGCTGTCATTGTTGTTGTCCAAAAATGGAGGTCCTATCTTCAAGAGCATAAGTTTATAATCAAGACTGATCAACAAGCCTTGAAACATTTATTAGATCAGAAGTCTATGAATCCTACTCAGCAGAGGTGGCTCACTACGTTGCTTGGATTACACTATGAGATTCATTTCAAAAGTGGCATTGATAACAAGGTGGCTGATGCCTTATCTAGATCTCCTACATTCTATGAAGATTGTGCTTCTATTTCTGTGGTTGTTCCACAGTGGATTCAGAGAGTCTTGGCTAGTTATACTTCTGATTCTGCCTTGACTAAGATCCTAACTGCTAAGGCAGTTGATTCCCTATCTTATGCAGATTACAGTGTGTGTGAAGGAATTTTAAGGTTTAAAGGGAGAGTTGTTGTGGGTGCAGTTCTGGAGTTAAGATCTTCCATTTTGCAAGAAGTTCATGGTTCTTCTATTGGAGGTCATTCTGGTATTTTGGGTACTTGCATGAGATTAAAACAATGCTTTTACTGGATGGGCATGAAGAAGGATGTTATGGAATTCATTAAAGCTCGTGACATTTGCCAGAGGAATAAATCACAGCAGGGGTTATCCCCTAGTTTATTGCAGCCATTACCTATTCCTCAGTCAACTCGGAGTCATATTTCATTGGATTTTATTGAGGGCCTTCCTAAATCCCAAGGTAAGAATGTCATTTTGGTTGTCATTGACAGGTTAACTAAGTATGTACATTTTCTTGCTCTCTCTCATCCTTACACTGCAGAGTCCGTTGCTAAATTATTTTTGGATAACATTTATAAATTTCATGGGGCTCCTACTTGCACGGTTTCGGTTAGGGATAAAATATTCACAAGTTCTTTTTGGAAGACATTATTTAAGTTGATGGGCACTTCCCTCAGTCTGATGGTCAGACTGAAAGGCTTAATCTATATCTTGAATGTTATTTGGGTGAATTGGTTAGTGATTATCCTTCTCAGTGGTTAAAGTGGTTACCTTTAGCAGAATTTTGGTACAATGCTAACTATCATACTAGCTTGAAAGTCACACCTTTTCAAGCTTTGTATGGGTACCCCCACCCCATTTTTCTTTGGATGCTTATTTGGGGACTTCTCTGGATAATGCATCTACTTTACTAGAGCAGAGGCAAGCTTTTATGCAACAACTTAAGGACAATCTCAGTCAAGCACAAAATAGAATGAAATTATTTGCTGATACAAAAAGGATAGATCGGGAGTTTCGGACAGGAGATCTGGTTTATGTGAAGCTTCAGCCTTACAAACAATCCTCTGTGGCTATTTGAAAGAACCTTAAGTTGTCTGCTAAATACTATGGGCCTTACAAGATTATTGAACGCATCGGAAAGGTTGTTTATCGCCTAGATCTACCTGAATCATCTAAGGTACATCCGGTTTTCCACGTCTCATTATTAAAGAAGCATTTGGGTAAAGAAGTTGTACCTCTGTCTGATTTGCCGGAATCCGATGTGGAGGGTCTCTTCAAAATCACACCTTTTGCGGTGTTGGATGCTCGTCGACTTTCCTCTGGCCATCAATCTTCTCTCCAACGGCTTGTTCAGTGGTCCGCGACGGATGCTTTGTTGATTTTCTGGGAGGAAGCAGGATTTATGCGCAAGAAATTTGGCTTGGATCCTTGGGGGCAAGGATCTCAAGAGGGGCGGAGTATTGTCATGACTGTTGATTCCATGGGTGTCGATGCAGGTGAATTGGAGGTGAAGTATGGAGAATTAGGGTTGAAGCCGGAAATTGGGAATTTGGGTTGTAACTCAGGAGATGGTGTGGCGACAGTTGTATTGGAATCGGTACAGGTGGCAAAGGTGCTGGAGGGAGTGCAATTCAGTAATTAAGTCGTGTTTATGGATTCGGCAACTTTAGTTATTCCTTTTGTGTTATTTTTCGGTATTTTATGTTTGAGTTGTAATCGCGTTTTAGTATTGCTCCATCCGGATTTTCTTAGCTTGTCCTTTCCCGGGGGTAGGATAGGTCGAACTAGCATAGGGTTTAGTATTTAAGGATATTGCTCTTGTCCTTGTTATTCAAGAAATGAAATATCTTAGTCTCACTTTTTTCTTCTTTTACCTTTTCCTTCAAGCTACTGTTACATTGTTTATCTATAATTCAACGTTAATTCCATCGATTCCTCACGAATTACAATAGAATACACAAAAAATATACACGGGTCTGCTATACTCTGACTAAACACATCACATCCAAAAAACATCAAATTATCATATTCAAAACCAGATATAATTGCATATCCTTTTAGCAATGAACACTACAAACATTGCATCAAATATCGAAGATGATCGCATCTACGATTCCCAGATTCCTAACATAAGTGCTAAGAATGATCCAAGAAGAATCTGAAGCATAATTTGTTTAAGGTGTTCGAGTCGTTGCATAATACCAAGAGCATGATGAACAACGGGAAAGCTTCCTCCTTCTGTGCAATCAAGCATCTAATATGCACTAGGGAAACGATTCCCTCCAAACTTAAATTAACCCGAAAAAGCTAGTTGATACGAAAACAGACAAGCTCTCGACTTTGGAGCTTTTCAAGCAGGCTCGTACAGACCTAAGATGCGCCCATCAGCACCTTAGAAGTCGTAGCACAAGACAAATATAATATGGACAAGATTCTTGGCATGAAAATGATTATGCTAATGTATGTTCACCGAAAATGGTTCAAGAAAGAGTCGTAGATTATCTGATGTAATGACTTGAAGAGTAGAGAGAGTTTGAGACTACCTTCCCATGGATTTCATTCTTAACGGGCCATCCACTTCTGCACCTAAAGTCATCAGTTTCGACGATATAGAATGATGAGATATGGCCCGAAATCCCTCGAGCCCAGTGGAAAGGCCCATTTAATTCGGCCCATTAACAGCATAGGCTCGAGAGAACCGGCCCAACCCATTGTAATCCGGTAATAAAAGCAGTTCGATAATGCACTCTAGTTCGTAGCCCTCAAACCGAATCCAACTCCCAGTGACCGCACTTTGGCATAACATCATAGCGGCTCACTTCGGCTCCGGTATGACAGCACAGCGGCTCACTCCGGCTTGGAGCAGTCATAGACTTGTAACTTTTCTGCCAATGCACAATCTGCAGTCATAAGCGGTTGTGTACATGCAGTTACATGCATGCACACCCACTACCCACGTTCTATTCAACTGTCGGTAACTGCTTTGAAGCAGTTATTCACCCCCTTACTGGGCCGCAAGCCCAGACCCATTACTTTCGTGTATAAATAGCACATAGTTTGAATAGAGAAGGGTTAGGATCTCTCATTGTAATCTGCACTCTCAAAGCAATACACAATCAAAGCCATTTTCTTCAGTGGACGTAGATTTACTCAGTAAATCGAACCATGTAATTCTCGTGTTCTTTATTTATTGTCGTTTCATATCTTCTAAGAAAATCCGTAATAGATCACTGGCGCCGTCTGTGGAAAACGAAATTATGTGATCTACGAATTTCCTGCTGCTGATACGAGATGCCAACGAGAATATACAACACTCGCAACCACAACCGCAACGGACATGGTGGAGCCGATCCCAGTCATAGAGCAGGGAATGAACCTGGTCGTAATAAGATTCCCACGCACAGCTCTAGAGAAGATAGGACTAATCCAACGGAGAGTCACCGAACAGAATCGTACGAGCAACCCAACTTTGATGAGGCTGTCAAACGGTTCTTAGACGAGAAGCAGGACGAATTCCTTGAATTCCTGGGAAGGGGTCGCAATCAACCCCACAACCACATAGAGGAGGCCGCAGACTCCTCTCACCATTCGCGGCATGAAAGTCACCGGACTAACCCGCCACTAAATTCATCCCTCAATAGGAGTGTGCAGTCTTCCCGCCACAGAAGTCAGCATTACGAACAAAATCGCTCTCCACCGCGAGTTCGTAATGCGGGGTTCGGAGTGTACGGAGCACTCCGAACTCCCTTCTCGGATGACATAGTACCAACTCCCCTTCCTGACAATTACAAGGTCCCTCCACTGTCTTACGATGGTCTAGTGGACCCTCACGACTTCCTTGGCCGGTATCAATATAACATAGCCAATCAGTGCCTCAATGAGGTGCACATGTGCAAGCTATTCCCGGAATTGCTCATCGGGAACGCAAGGAGATGGTTTGATAGCCTGTCCCGTGACAATATCAGATCATATGGAGATTTGATGGACGCTTTCCACAGAAGGTTTTTCCAGAAGGCCGAAGCCCGAGCCACTTCAACACAACTACTTTCAATCCGTCAAGGTCGCGAAGAGGAGATCACCGACTTCATGACGAGATTCAATCAGGAATGCCTCCAAGTAGATGATATTAATGATCTACTTATGATCTCGGCATTCCAAAATGGAATTTTGCCAGGAGCTCTTTACAAAGAGCTCGTTAAAAGAAATCCGCAAACCACACAAGAAATGTGGGACATTGCTGATCAATTCACCCGTGCTGATGAGGTGGACCGAAGAAAGAGGACCCTGGACAGCTCAGTCCGGGGTGACAAAAAAAGAACGAGGATCGTGGCGACCAAGGACGCCCTTCCCGGAGTGCCTTTGACAGATGTTTCACCTAAATGCGCTCCCAATAGAAAGAGATCTACAGTAGCAAGTAGTAAGGTAACCCAATGTCGAATCTCAAAGGAAAGTCCTACAGGGAATTAATTAACTATGTAGAAACACACACTATAGAAATTAAACACCCTAAAACTAAACACAATAATTTAAGAGAGGTTTTCTAAATCCTATGAAAGCAATAAAAGAAAGCAGTAAACCTAATCTAGAGAAAGCAAATAAAACTACCTAGGCATGAAAAATAAAAGAAAGCAATAAACAAGGAAAGTAAAGACATGGCAAATAAATAAACATAAATCTAAGAATTGAAAGCAAGAAAAGAAAATAAATCTAATATAGAATCAAAGCGAGAAACAAAAGCAATAAATCTAACCCTAGACTTGGAATTCAAAACCGAAAGCGATAAAAACGAATAATTGAAATATAAACCTAAGCAAAGAAATAAAGAAAACAATAATCTAAACTAAGAACTCAGGAAAATCAAGAAAGTAAATTAAAGCGATAAATAAAGAACAAGAACGAAAGGCAGAATTAAGAACGAAAAACCGAATGATGTGAATCTTTAAGTCTTGAATCTCCAAAGCTCCAAAGTAATTAAACTAGACTAAAAATATGAAAAATTGAATAAAAAGTCATGGGTTATGTGTTCTAGAATTTGTACAAGAGATAGGTATTTATAGGGATCAAAACCCTAGATTTAGTTGCTGGCTGACTGAGCCAGCAGGCGTGGGCATGGCCAGCGGTGGCTGGCTCTCGCGGCCAGCTGCTCCGGTCTTGACTCTTTCTTTTCTTCCTTCTTCACTCTTCCATACTTCAATCACTTCTTGACCCAAAATGTAGTTAATTCACCAACTTCTCCTACAAAACACAAAGACGAAAAAACACATAAACGAGAACAAAAACACACAAAAATACGACTCACACAACACAAAATACTAAGATAAAATAGACACAAAAATCACACAAGCAACAGACTCCAAATGGCGCCGGTACAGTCCAGATTAGGATCTCGTCCTAATCCGGAGAAGCCCCAGTCTTAATACGCGCCATTGACTAAGTCAGGGGCAGAAATTTTCGAACCCCACCCTGCGATGTTCGAAAAACCGAAGCCAATGATCAAGTCAGCAGCGCGCCGAAGTCAAGACAAATACTGCTTCTTCCACGAAGACCACGGTCATGACACAGAGGAATGCCGTAATTTGGCTACTGACATCGATGCTCTTGTGAAAGCGGGAGCATTGAAAAAATATCAAGACTGGCGTTAACAAGCCAGAAAGAAAAGATAGGAGAAAACGAATTGCGCCCCCTAATGACAAAAAGCAAAAGCAACAAGATCCAGAAGGGGATGACGACGAACTCCAATATGACAGAGTGATCCAGACGATAGACGCCCTCCCATCTGGGAGGACGAAATCGTCACTAAAGGCGGAGTGTCAGAGCTCGAACAGAGAAGAGCCGACTCATAAATGCCAGAAAAGGGAGGAAGTCATCACCTTCTCCGATGCGGATCCGGTGCCGGCCATCTCGCCGCACCAAGATACCATTGTCATCCAAGCCGGAGTGGCGAACAAATTTATCCACAGATTATTTGTGGATACTGGCGCTTCAGTCATGTAATGACCCGAATTTTAAAATAATAAATAAGCGACTACGTGTCGAAGTTTCAATGAGGATGATTCTAAAAGAAAGTTTCTAAGTTATTTGTGTGATATCGCCAAGGCGAAACACTAAGTTGTTTATATATATGCAATCGCCAAGGCGAAGCACCATGAGTGCCTAAAAGTTAAGAAGTCAAGAGGTGAGTATTAAGCTTAAGCCAAGGCTAAGCAAGAGAATGTATAAGAGCGATCTTAGGAAAGAGAGCGAGTCCGCTCCGAGTGTCTCGGAGTGGCTTGAAGATTGTCTAAGATTCAAAGAGCAAGGAACGAGTCCGTTTGCTCAAGCGGGAGCGAGGTGCAAAGCTCGCTTGAACTAGTCCGCTTGCGTGGATGAAAGTGAGTTGAAAAGCTTGGGGACGTTCCCAGCAGACAACGCGGATGAGCGGATTCGTTTCCTTCTGCTCTGAGGACGAAGAGGTTCATGTAAAGCGAGGAAGGTTTTGAGCGAGCGAGTTCGCTCGAGGTAGTCCGCTTGAGGAGCGGAGAGCGAGGTTAGAGAGAGCTGACTCGAGTGTCGCGCCAGGCGCATTAAATGTGTCAGTTACTTTTTCTGAAACACGCCAAGGTCTAGTTGACCAGGCTAGATGTCCTTTTCTGCAGAAGTCTTTTCAAACGTTATTTCAATTTAAATTAAATGTTCAAAATATTTATTTTATTTTCAAAACCGACGTTTTCTCCCATTTGTTTTAAAGAGGAGTAACCCTCCTATAAATACCCCCATTCTGAAACCCTTTTCCTCCATTGCATCTTCAAAATATTTCTCAAAAACTAAGGAGAGGAGAGTAAAGCTGAGAGTAGAGAAAGGCAGCCGGAAGTTTTACTTTTTCAAGAACCGGAGTCTCAAGGTAAAACCTCTTCTTTTACAAAATGTTTAAGTGTTTTCATACGGAGTTTAGCCGGAAAATCTTTCCAAGTTTTCAGCCATGATTTCTCGAGTTTTATTAAGGCTTTGTTCATCCTGAACTGTAAATATTTTTACGAGTTTTTACTACAGTTTTGTTCATCTTAGACTGAGAAAGATTTTATGAGTTTTCCGTCCTATTGTTTTGAAACCACCATGGCTAGGACAGAGGAAGACAAAACTGAAAAGAGGGTTTTTACCAAAATATTTCTAAGTCCAAATGTCAATTTGAAGAAAAATATAAAGAAAGTTTCCGTCTTAGTCAGGATAAAAGGGTTTTGTCTTTGCCATAAAGGATTCACATAGTACATAGTAGGAAAGAATGAGTAAGGATAAACTGTTAGTAATATTTTTTCGAGTTAAGGAAATAACCAGAGCGAATAGAATATCAGTTGAGAGTATGTCTCTTACGAGTATTTTCCTCGTTATTTTATCTAAGGAAGCGTAAAGGAAGAGCGAAATACGTAAGCGAGAAGAAACCATCACCCGAACAGCCAAAATGTGGGCTTTCTAACTAAAGTACCCCAAGTGGGTTAAAAACCCTCGGGCGACCAGTCGTCGAGCGGAATGTTTTAATGTTTTAGAGTGAGTTGGTAAGTCTCTCTCTTAAATATGTTGTGATGTTGTTGCTATGAGGTTTCACAAGGCCTATCTGTCGGCTGTGTGCCAAGGTTTCATGATACGGTCGGCTCGAGCATGTGTTGCTCGGGTAGTACACTAGGTTCGCTCTGCTCAGGCAGGCGATCGAGGTTCTAGTGGAGAGTGGCCACTCTCCCTAGATCAGGTTATTTAAGGGCAGATATGGCAAAGGCTTCACAGTAACAGGTTTCACGAGCCAAGGCTCATGGGTTTTTAAATGAGTTATTTCTTTACCAAGTTACAAACTGTTACTTATTGTTTGACAAGTGATTTCGCGTAAAGTGTCCACTGAGTGCTTCAAAGGACTCGGCCCTGTGCACGTTTTCCCTGTGTGCATGGTGAGCAGGCATGGTCGCAGCGGAAGCGGTGGCGAGCGGGTTTTGGTGGAGCGGTTTCATGGAAAGGCGCTTCGTGGTGCAAGTCTCCATACTTGTACCTGTCAGTTTTTGCTCAAAATCCGATTGTAGATCTATTTCGCTCATAAGGATCCTACTACGGATCTATTTCGCTCATAACATCCCGGGATAATACTCCCACCCTCCCCTCCCTCTTTTCCCCTTTCTACTACATAGCCATTAGGGCAACCATCCATAAAGAGCAGCACCGTGACTCCAATCCCGGTTGCTAGTCCTCGTAAGTCAGCAGGTGCTCACTATAGGGTTAATTAGTCTTTTCGGATTTCAGGTCGCATCTGCTTTTTGTTGCTTTCCAAAGTCATTTCTTTTTGTTCATCCTTGTAAAAGTTTTATAAATGTTCCGTGTAACAACTATGATACAGTTATTGGATGAAGGATTCATTGATGTATTACAAGCGATTTATTATTTCGCTCGACCAAGGCTAGAGTTATGAGCTATATTTCAGAGTTATGTTTTGATAAGGCTTCAATGAGTTATATCCAAAAGATGACTTTCAATAAGGTTTTAAAGCGAATTAATGAGTAATCACACAGTATCGCTCCACGCATATTCTCCGCTTAACTGAAAGATTTACCCATTTTCCTTAGTTTCATTCAACACATAGTGACCACAGGCTCATTTTCCTTAATTCCGAATCCGAGTTAGTTACAGAAAAAGTGGTTGCATCATAATATTAATAATATCAACATGATGTCACATGATGATATTTTCTACTCCAGCTTGGTATTGGAATAAAAAGGAAAGCCTGTTATTTGATTATGGAAATGGATGGCCACTCCGTTTCCATTGTAAAGTTACAATCTAGCTGGGGTCCTACAAATATATTGGCTATTGGCTTAAGCAGTAATTAAGCCGAAAAAGGATCGGAGAAGAAAAAAGAAGTAATTAAGCACGCCCGCTTTTATCTTTCTCTCCTCCGTTTTAATTAATATCAGTAATTCGAAATACTTAACAATTAATTATAGTACAATCTGCGATAAGGGTGGTGATGGCTACTTCTCACAGCAAAATTTTGAATTATTTAATTAATTACTCTTTCATTATTCACTACAAGCACAAGGGACTCGTAAACTGCTTTTACATGGCTAGTAATTTCACATTGTTTGATTTACTTTATATATATTAGTAGTGGTTCATGCATATCGGGGGAAAATTCTATCCTACATGTGCATATAGTGCACCCACTACTCACATGTAATTATTTTAATAATTTAGAATTTCTCGTGAAAATTATAAAAGAAACGGAAACAGCCAGCTAAAAAGTGATGGTATTCGTTGATTATGTTGGAACCACTATATACTCTCAACCTCTCACTTATCTGTTCTAACT
>JAOWBJ010116905.1:0-13733 GCA_028566335.1 Monarda citriodora | reverse complement strand
CTATATATATTATAGAATTCCCATAGATCGAGTCTTGTGGAATTGATTAATGAAAGTTATTCTTTTCCCACAAACCATTATCGTCTCTCTCTCTCTCGCTTATTTAATTTCTTCATATTGCAAATTCTAGTCTTCAAACCATTCACGTAAGTAATCCAGAATCCTTGGCCGCAAACTTTCTCACGATCGCACCCTTTTTCGCGACTAAGAGCCTATCATCTGGTGCTCTTGTTGCTTTCTCTTCCCCCGCCTCAACACCATGCCAACATCCGATGGTCCCTCGTCTCACGACAAACGCGACGAATACACCACTCAAGAATTGGGACAAATGCTCTTCGACCTACAGGTTCGTTTCGCAAGTACGGAAAAGAAGATGATGGCGGACCACTTCGATCAAGAAGCTTTTACGCGCCAGCAGTCCCAAATCAACCAGACCATGGAAGCACATCTATCCAAACTGCTGTCCGCTGTCGAGAACTTGGGCCGCACGAATCAGGACAATTCGCAGACTGCTCTTCCTTCGCGCGGCTGGCCTATTCCGCCGTCCACAACCCACAAGCCGCTGACTTACGATCCTGATGCGTGGCCAAAGTTGAAACTGGATCCTCCTCGCTTTGATGGTACGCAAGTTACTTTGTGGATTAAGAAGATCCAGAAATATTATAACCATTCGTTCACGCCGCTTGAAGACCGTTTATACCTCACGGAATTTCTCTTGGATGACGCTGCGGCTGAATGGTTTTCCTTTTGGGAGGCCAATAATAAAGGGAAAACATGGGATGATTTTCTTGTGGACGTTAAAATCCGATTTGATCCAGATCTCTATGAAGACCATGTCGGCAAATTGGCATCCCTCCGTCAACAGTCCTCGGTTGCGGATTACTTAGCAGAGTTCGAGCCGCTCCTCGCCAAGGTCGGTAACATAGGCGATTCTACACTAACTTCGTTGTTCATCGCAGGCTGAACTCCTTACTCGCCGCCCCGCGTCGCTCACCGATGCCATGGCTCTCGCGCGGCAGTTATCCTTCAATTTTGGAACACGCCCGATATCTTCATCCTTCGGTCGTCCTCACGATCACGGGAACAGCAGCAAACAGCCCCCAAAGTACGTGCCCCCGCACGTACGCCATCCTGACGCTTCTCGCCCCACACCACCTCCAGGCCGCACCACTCGGGATGGACCGCCGCGCGATTTCCCCATCGTGCGCCTCACTGCGGCCGAACGCGCGGAAAAGACCAAGAAAGGAGAGTGTTTTTACTGCCCAGAAAAGTTCTCCAAGTCTCACGTTTGCAGTCGTAAATTTTACGCCCTCATAGGCGAGGACGAGGAGGATACGCCCGACGAAGACAAACTGCTGGACTCGCCTTCCGACCCTTGCGACGAGGAGGCTGAGAACATGCTAATCACTGGCGATATTTCATCCATTCATGCCATGGGCTCGTCTTCTAAGCCCCGTTCACTCCGCTTGACAGGATTTATTAAGGATATTTCGGTGTCCGTACTGATCGACGGCGGCAGTACACATAACTTCATCAAGCCCGCCGTCGCGGAAAAGTTAAGTCTTCCTATCCATTCTATTCGTCCTTTTCGCGTATTTGTTGGCAACGGCGCTTCTCTCCGTTGCTCATGTGCTTGTCTCAGCACCGCCATTCTTTTGCAGGGCAATCCGTTCTCTATTGATCTCTACGTGCTTCAAGTGGAGGGCCCCGATGTTATTCTCGGCGTCCAATGGCTTCAGGATTTGGGAGACGTCACCAACAATTATCGCGATTTATCTATGCGGTTTGTGTGGCAGAACAACCCTATCTCCCTGCATGGTGAAGACTCACCCCCACGTCCAGTCTCTTATCATGGACTTCTGGCCCTCTTGGAATGCGATGCACAGGCTGAATTATTCGAGATATTCCTGGCTTCTCCCACACCAGTCCAGGCAGCCCCGGATTCCACGCCGCCACAGCAGCTACTCTCCTTACTCGACGACTTCGCGTCGGTCTTTGAGGCTCCTACCGGCCTTCCACCCTCACGTCGTTGGGACCACAAAATTCACTTGACCAGTTCCACCAAGCCCGTGAATGTCAGGCCATATCGTTACCCACACTTTCAGAAAGCCGAGATTGAGCGACAGATTCGCGATATGCTTTCTCAGGGAGTGATTCAGCATAGCACGAGTGCCTTCTCCTCGCCCGTTCTTTTGGTTCGCAAAAAGGACGGCACATTTCGGTTTTGTGTTGATTACCGTGCCCTCAACGCAGCTACTGTACCTGATCACTTCCCTATTCCTACAGCCGACGAGCTATTCGATGAATTACATGCTGCGATGGTCTTCTCGAAACTGGACCTTCGTTCGGGATACCATCAGATTCGCATGCATGTTGACGATGTGCACAAGACCGCGTTCCGGACTCACGAGGGGCATTTTGAGTTCTTGGTCATGCCGTTTGGTTTGACAAATGCACCATCTACTTTCCAGGCTGCTATGAACGCGATCTTCAGTGATGTTCTTCGGAAATTCGTTATCGTCTTCTTTGACGATATCTTGGTGTACAGCACTTCCATTGAGCAACATGTTCACCACCTACACCACGTTCTTGAGATCCTCACGGCACACGCCTTCTTTCTTAAGCGCTCCAAGTGCTCTTTTGGTGTCGAAGAAATTGAATATTTGGGCCACTTAGTGGGGCATGGTCAGCTGCGTGTTGATAATTCCAAGATTCAAGCTATGACCGATTGGCCAATCCCTACATCTGCCAAGCTTCTTCGAGGATTCCTTGGTCTCACGGGTTACTATCGGCGGTTCGTCAAGAACTATTCGCTCATCGCCGCCCCACTCACCGATCTCCTCAAGAAAGATAACTTTGTATGGACGGAAGCCGCGACAAAGAGCTTCGCTGACCTCAAGACAGCGATGAGCACCACTCCGGTTCTTCGCCTCCCAGATTTTTCTTCTACATTTGTGGTGGAGACCGATGCCAGTGATTCGGGTATTGGCGCCGTACTACTTCAGCAAAACCATCCCATAGCCTATTTTAGCAAGAAACTGGGGCCTAAGCGACGTTTATCATCGACATATCATAAGGAACTCTACGCTATTGTCGAGGCAGTACAGAAGTGGCGTCAATACCTTCTCGGTCGCGAGTTCATCATTCGTAGCGACCAACGAAGTTTGAAGGATCTTCTCAAACTCCGGACCAGCAGTTTTACGTCCGGAAATTAATGGGCTTCAAATTTACTATAGAGTATAAGTCAGGTTCTTCAAACAAGGTTGCCGATGCCTTATCTCGCCGCATTGATGAAACGGCCTCCACGGCGTTGTTCTCTGCTTTCGCCTGCCCATCACCATCCATACTCGACACCATTCGTGAGGAGAATACCACACTCGCCGATTTGCGCGAACTCCACCAGGCAGTGGCTTCCTCCACCGGGCCCCCTCACATATCAGTGGTCGACGGCCTTCTATACTTCAAACGACGTCTTTATTTGAGTCGTTCTTCAGCTGCCCTTCGCCCCATCCTCGAGGAATGCCATTCGTCCCCGCTCGCTGGTCACCCGGGCGAGAAACGAACCTTCGCACGGATCGCTTCTTCTTTCTATTGGCCGGATATGAGACGCGACATCCGTAAATTTGTGGCCGCATGCTACACTTGTCAAACAACCAAATACTTGCGGGACAAGCCACACGGCCTTATTCAACCATTACCGATTCCGAATATGGTCTGGGAGGCGGCATCAATGGACTTTATCGTATCACTTCCGCCTTCTCAAGGGTATACGGCTATTATGGTCGTTATGGATCGCCTCTCTAAATATGCTCATTTTGGAGCTCTCAAGCCGGGTTTTGATGCGCCTACAGTTGCTCGTTTATTTGTTTCTACATTTGTGAAGCTTCACGGATTTCCGGCAAAGCTTCTCTCGGATCGGGATCCAATTTTTATGAGTGATTTCTGGACTGAATTACTGGCTCTTAGTGGCACAAAGCTGCAGTTTACCACTGCGTACCACCCTCAAACCGATGGTCAGTCCGAGGTTACTAATCGTTCTTTGGAACAATATCTTCGGGCTTTCACTCACGATCGCCCGAGTCGTTGGTCTCACCTCCTTCCATGGGCAGAATTAGCGATGAATTGCTCGACCAACGAGAGTTTGGGGATGTCTCCGTTTCAAGCCCTGTATGGCCGGCCACCGCCTAATCTGTTTCACACTTATTCCCGTCCATCTCATAACACATCAGTTGCGGAGTTGCTCTCGGAACGTGAAGATACTTTGCGTATGCTCAAGGACCGCTTGTCTCGTGCTCAGCATAATATGGCACTCCACGCCAACAAGCATCGCAAAGACTTGGAATTTTCAGTAGGTGATCAAGTTCTTCTTCGTCTCCAGCCTTATCGTCAGGTCTCGGTATCTAAGCCTTCCTCTCATAAGTTGGGACAACGATATTTCGGGCCTTACACAATCACCGAGCGTATTGGAAAAGTGGCTTATCGACTGAGTCTTCCCGTGGATAGTAGGATCCACGATGTTTTTCATGTTTCTCTTCTTCGGCCATTTGTTTCTAGCATAGATTCTTCTGCACATCTGCCCTCCAGTGTTCAGGGTCATCGGCCTCTTGATGTGCCCGTGCGTGCCTCGGCGTGTCGTACAGTGCTCGTGAATCGCATACCTCAGGAGCAGTGGCTTGTGCACTGGTCTTCGGCCAAGTCCATCGCTCCGACGTGGGTATCGGTGGATTACCTCTGTTCACATTATCCGGATTTACACCTTGAGGACAAGGTGCCTCCTACGGGGGAGGGAGTTGATACGGGTTGCATGGAGCAAGAGCACGTCGAGCCCATGAAGGATACCAAGCCCAGCAAGGATTCTGACTTGTTGGCTAAGAAATCTCGCCCTATTCGATCGAGATCAAGACCGAACAAATATCGGGATTTCATTCCAATCTAGATTAGTATTGCTTTGGTATTTCTTTATTATTTCTTTATTGTATTTTGGATATTATTAGTTTAGATTGAGTCTATCTTCTCGGGTTTTCTTCTTGGTTCTTTCCCGGGTCGTAAGTCCGAACCAAGTAGGGGGAATTCTATATATATTGTAGAATTCCCATAGATCGAGTCTTGTGGAATTGAGCAATGATATTATTCTTTTCCCTAAAACTCTCGTCTCTCTCTCAAATCTGCCGAATACAATCTCTCAAGAAAATCAAAACAAAACACGCCTTCATCCCTAGCCGAGTTACTCGACGCCGATTTGCTAACTTTGATCGCGCAAGGACCTATCATCTGGTGCTCTCGTTGCTACCTCTTCCCCCGCTCATCAACATGGCTCCGGGCGAGACTTCCACTACGAACGACACGCCGGAACCATATACCATCCAAGAACTCGGACAGATGCTATTCGATTTGCAACCGCGTTTCGCGAATACAGAAAAGAAGATGATGGCAAATCGTTTTGATCAAGAAGCTTTTACGCGTCAACAGGCCCAAATCAACAAAACTTTGGAGGACAACATGTCCAAGTTACTCGCATCCATGGATGCCTTCACGCGCAAGCAGCCGGATCCTGTCGGCACGACGGCACCTCCTCGCGGTTGGCAGCCACCGCCGTCCACCGTCACAAAACCACTCGACTATGATCCGGACGTGTGGCCTAAATTGAAGCTCGATCCTCCTCGTTTCAACGGTTCGCAAGTCACTCAATGGATCAAGAAAATTTAGAAATTCTACAACCACTCTTTCATGCCATTGGAGGATCGATTGTATCTTACAGAATTCCTTCTCGACGATGCCACAACGGAATGGTTTTCATACTGGGAAGCAAATAATAAAGGGAAAGTATGGGACGATTTTCTCGTGGATATTAAACTTTGTTTCGATCCTGATCTATATGAAGATTATGTGGGTAAATTGGCATCCTTAAGCCAACATGGCACGCTGGATACTTATTTGGCCGAGTTCGAGCCTCTGCTTGCCAAGATCGGCAACGTTGGTGACTCTACTCTCACATCGCTATTCATCGCCGGACTCCAACCTGCACTCCGGGCAGAATTGCTCACGCGCCGGCCATCCTCTCTATCCGACGCCATGGCTCTAGCGCGTCAACTGACTTCGGTACTTCCTGCGCGGCTGCCCTCCAGCGCCCCTCTGCCTCGCTCCTCGGACGGTCGTGACACGCGCACACCAACAAAATATATCCCGCCTCATGTGCGCTAACCGGATTCGTCCCGGCCTACTCCACCACCGATCCGTTCAAACCAAGGTCGGCCGCGTGATTACCCCGTCGTTCGCCTCACTGCTGCCGAACGCGCAGAAAAGACCAAGAAGGGAGAGTGCTTTTACTGCCCGGAAAAGTTCTCCCGATCTCACGTGTGTAATAGAAAGTTTTACGCCCTCATGGGCGAGGACGAGGAGGATACTCACGATGAAGACATGCCGCTGGATCCTACTTCTGAGGCCTTCGACGAGGAGGCCGAGAACATGTTCATCACTGGTGATATTTCATCTATTCACGCCATGGGCTCATCTTCTAAGCCCCGTTCCCTCCGATTGACGGGTTTCATTAAGGATATTCCGGTGTCCGTACTGATCGACGGCGGCAGTACACATAACTTCATCAAGCCCGCCGTCGTGGAAAAGTTAAGCCTTCCCATTCACTCTATTCATCATTTTCGAGTATTTGTTGGCAACGGTGCATCTCTCCGTTGCACGTGTGCATGTCTCAGTACCTCCATTTTTTTGCAGGGCCACCCTTTCTCTATTGATCTTTACGTGCTTCAAGTGGAGGGCCCCGATGTTATTCTCGGCGTACAATGGCTTCAGGATTTGGGAGACGTCACCAACAATTATCGCAATTTATCTATGCGATTTGTATGGAAAAACAAATCTATTTCTCTGCATGGCGAGGACTCTCCACTACGTCCAGTCTCTTATCATGGTCTTCTCGCACTTTTGGAATGCGATTCGCAGGCGGATTTATTTGAGATATTCCTTTCTTCCCCCACACCGGTCGAGGCAGCCCCGGATACTACACCTCCACAGCCGCTGCTCGCCTTACTCGACGACTTCGCGTCAGTTTTCGAGCCCCCTACCAGCCTTCCGCCTTCACGCCGTTGGGACCACAAAATTCACTTGGCCAATTCCACCAAGCCCGTGAATGTCCGGCCGTATCGTTATCCACATTTTCAGAAAGCCGAGATCGAGCGACAAATCCGAGAGATGCTTTCTCAAGGGGTGATTCAGCATAGCACGAGTGCCTTCTCCTCTCCCGTTCTTTTGGTCCGCAAAAAAGACGGCACATTTCGGTTTTGCGTGGATTACCGTGCACTAAACGCGGCTACAGTTCCAGATCACTTCCCTATTCCTACAGCCGACGAGCTCTTTGATGAATTGCATGCTGCGATGGTTTTCTCGAAACTGGACCTTCGTTCGGGATACCATCAGATACGCATGCATGTTAACGATGTGCACAAGACCGCGTTCCGGACTCACGAGGGGCATTTCGAGTTCTTAGTCATGCCGTTCGGTTTGACAAACGCCCATCCACCTTCCAGGCTGCTATGAACGCGATCTTCAGCGATGTCCTTCGGAAATTTGTTATCGTTTTCTTTGACGATATATTGGTCTACAGTACTTCCATTGAGCAGCATATTCAACACCTTCACCACGTTCTTGAGATCCTCGCCGCACACGCTTTCTTTCTTAAGCGTTCCAAGTGCTCGTTTGGTGTCGCGGAGATTGAATATTTGGGACATCTCGTGGGGCACGGTCAGCTTCGTGTCGATAACTCCAAAATCCAAGCAATGATGGATTGGCCAATACCTACATCCGCCAAGCTTCTCCGCGGATTCCTTGGACTTACGGGATACTATCGTCGGTTCGTCAAGAATTATTCTCTCATCGCCGCCCCGCTCACCGATACTAAAGAAAGATAATTTCTTATGGATGGAGGCCGCATCCAAGAGTTCCGCTGACCTCAAAACCGCGATGAGCTCCACTCCTGTCCTTCGCCTCCCGGATTTTTCTTCTACATTTGTGGTGGAAACCGATGCCAGTGACTCAGGAATTGGTGCCGTATTACTTCAGAACAGTCATCCCATAGCTTATTTCAGCAAGAAACTGGGTCCCAAGCATTGTTTATCATCGACATATCATAAGGAACTTTACGCTATTGTTGAGGCAGTGCAGAAGTGGCGCCAATATCTTCTAGGTCGCGAATTCATCATTCGTAGCGACCAAAGAAGTCTAAAGGATCTTCTCACACAGGTAATTCAAACACCGGACCAACAATTCTACGTCCGGAAATTAATGGGTTTCAAATTTACTATCGAGTATAAGTTGGGTTCTTCAAACAAGGTTGCCGACGCCTTGTCTCGCCGCGCCGATGAAACTGCTTCCACAGCTTTGTTAACTGCTTTCGCCTGCCCCTCACCATCCGTCCTTGATACCATTCGAGAGGAGAATTCCAGGGTCGCCGATTTACGCGATATTCACCAGGCCGTGGCTTCCTCCACCGGACCTCCTCACATCTCAGTTGTCAACGGCCTTCTATATTTTAAACGACGTCTTTATTTGAGTCGTTCATCAGCTGCTCTTCGTCCCATCCTCGAGGAATGCCACTCTTCTCCGCTCGCTGGCCACCCTGGCGAGAAGCGAACTTTCGTTCGGATCGCTGCCTCTTTCTATTGGCCGGATATGCGACGGGACATCCGTCAATTTGTTGCCGCATGTTATACTTGTCAGACGACGAAATATTTAAGGGATAAACCACACGGCCTCATTCAACCGTTACCAATACCGAATATGGTCTGGGAGGCGGCATCGATGGATTTTATCGTATCCCTTCCACCTTCTCAAGGATATACAGCTATTATGGTCGTCGTTGATCGCCTTTCCAAATATGCTCATTTTGGAGCTCTCAAGCCAGGTTTTGACGCACCTACAGTTGCTCGTTTATTTGTTAATACAGTTGTGAAGCTTCATGGATTTCCGGCGAAACTTCTCTCGGACCGGGATCCAAATTTTATGAGTGACTTTTGGAATGAATTATTGGCTCTTAGTGGAACAAAGCTGCAGTTTTCCACTGCTTATCACCCTCAAACCGATGGTCAGTCGGAGGTCACTAATCGTTCTTTGGAACAATATCTTCGGGCATTCACTCACGATCGTCCAAGCCGTTGGTCTCAACTTCTTCCATGGGCCGAATTAGCTATGAATTGCTCCACCAACGAGAGTTTGGGTATGTCTCCATTCCAAGCCTTGTATGGTCGCCCTCCACCGAATTTATTTCACACTTATTCGCGGCCATCGCATAACACCTCAGTCGCGGAGCTCCTTTCCGAACGAGAAGACACTTTGCGTATGCTCAAGGACCGACTCTCTCGTGCTCAACATAATATGGCACTTCACGCCAATAAGCATCGCAAGGACCTGGAGTTTTCAGTGGGTGATCAAGTTCTACTTCGTATACAGCCTTATCGTCAGGTATCAGTGTCCAAGCCTTCTTCTCATAAGTTGGGACAACGATTTTTCGGCCCTTACAATGTTACTGAGCGTATTGGAAAAGTGGCATATCGTCTGAATCTTCCCGTGGATAGCAGGATCCACGATGTATTCCATGTTTCTCTTCTTCGTCCATTTACTCCAAGCGTTGATTCGGCAGTACCTATTCCATCAAATTTTCATGGCCATCGTCCACTAGATGTGCCTGTTCGTGCCTCGGATTGTCGTACTATGCTCGTGAATCGCATACCTCAGGAGCAATGGCTTGTGCACTGGTCTTCGGCCAAGTCCATCGCTCCGACGTGGGTTTCGGTGGATTTCCTTCGCACGCATTATCCGAATTTGCACCTTGAGGACAAGGTGCCTCCTATGGGGGAGGGAGTTGATACGGATTGCATGGAACAAGCCCACGTCAAGCCCATGAAGAATACTGAGTCCGTCAAGGATTATGACTTGTCGGCCAAGCAATCACGCCCAGCTCGATCAAGATCAAGGCCGATTAGATATCGTGATTTCATTCCTATTTAGATTAGTATTTCTTTATTTTATTTTATTGTTTTATGCATATCTTTTAGTTTAGATTGAGTCTATCTTTTCGGGTTTTCTTCTTGGTTCTTTCCCGGGTCCGAACCAAGTAGGGGGAATTCTATATATATTATAGAATTCCCATAGATCGAGTCTTGTGGAATTGAGTAATGAAATTATTCTTTTCCTCAAACAGCTCTCGTCTCTCTCGCTCTATTTCTCTCACCATATTACAAACTCTATTCTTCATATAATTCACGCAAATCAATCCAGAACCTCTCGGCCGAATACTTCTTCACGACAGATCCCTACTTCGCGACTAAGAGCTTATCATTTGGTGCTCTCGTTGTGTTCTCTTCGCCCGCAATCACCATGTCTTCATCCGGTGCTCCTTCATCTCACGAGAAAAGCGATGAATACACTACACAAGAGTTGGGGCAGATGCTCTTCGATCTGCAGATTCGCTTCGCAAGTACGGAAAAGAAGATGATGGCGGACATATTCGACCATGAAGCGTTTACGCGCCAGCAGTCACAAATCAACCAAACCATGGAAGCGCATCTCGCCAAACTGTTGTCCGCCGTCGAAAACTTGGGCCGCAAGCCACCGAAAACCGCGCAGACTGATCCTCCTTCCCGTGGCTGGCCTATCCCTCCATCGACAGTCCACAAGCCGCTGACTTACGATCCCGATTCGTGGTCAAAGTTAAAGCTGGATCCGCCACGCTTCGACGGTACGCAAGTTACTCTGTGTATTAAGAAGATCCAGAAATACTATAACCATTCGTTCACGCCGTTGGAAGACAGATTGTACCTCACGGAATTTCTCCTTGATGATGCTGCGGCTGAATGGTTTTCCTTCTGGGAGGCAAATAATAAGGGTAAAACATGGGATGATTTTCTTGTCGACGTCAAACTACGCTTTGACCCAGATCTATACGAAGACCATGTTGGCAAATTGGCTTCACTCCGCCAGCATACCTCAGTCGCGGACTATTTAGCAGAATTCGAGCCTCTCCTCGCCAAGGTCGGTAACGTCGGCGACTCTACACTAACCTCATTGTTTATCGCAGGTTTGCAACCTTCCTTACGGGCCGAACTCCTCACTCGTCGCCCCGCCTCTCTCACTGACGCCATGGCTCTCGCCCGCAATTATCAGTCAACTTCGGTATGCGATCGGTGTCTTCTTCTTTTGGTCGTCCTCACGATCACCGGGACAGCAGCAAACAGCCACCGAAATACGTGCCCCCGCACGTCCGCCATCCCGACGCATCACGCCCCACCCCACCTCCGGGACGCACCACTCGGGATGTTCCGCCGTGTGATTACCCCGTCGTTCGCCTCACTGCTACCGAACGCGCGGAAAAGACCAAGAAGGGAGAATGCTTTTACTGCCCGGAAAAGTTCTCCCGATCTCACGTATGTAATAGAAAGTTTTACGCCCTCATGGGCGAGGACGAGGAGGATACTCACGATGAAGACCAGCCGCTGGATCCTACTTCCGAGGCCTTCGATGAGGAGGCCGAGAACATGCTAATCATTGGTGATATTTCATCTATTCACGCCATGGGCTCATCTTCTAAGCCACGTTCCCTCCGATTGACGGGTTTTATTAAGGATATTCCGGTGTCCGTACTGATCGACGGCGGCAGTACACATAACTTCATCAAGCCCGCCGTCGCGGAAAAGTTAAGCCTTCCTATTCACTCTATTCGTCATTTTCGCGTATTTGTTGGCAACGGTGCTTCTCTCCGTTGCTCGTGTGCATGTCTCAGCACCGCCATTTTTTTGCAGGGCCACCCCTTCTCTATCGATCTTTACGTGCTTCAAGTGGAGGGCCCCGATGTTATTCTCGGCGTACAATGGCTTCAGGAATTGGGAGACGTCACCAACAATTATCGCAATTTATCCATGCGGTTTGTATGGCAGAACAAACCTATTTCTCTGCATGGCGAGGACGCACCACCACGTCCCGTATCTTATCATGGTCTTCTCGCCCTTTTGGAATGCGATTCCCAGGCAGATTTATTCGAGATATTCCCTGCTTCTCCCACACCGGTCGAGGCAGCCCCGGATTCTACACCGCCACAGCCGCTGCTTTCCCTACTCGAGGACTTCGCGTCCGTTTTTGAGCCTCCTACCGGCCTTCCACCTTCCCGCCGTTGGGACCACAAAATTCACTTGGCAAATTCCACCAAGCCCGTGAATGTCAGGCCGTATCGTTATCCACATTTTCAGAAAGCCGAGATCGAGCGCCAAATCCGAGACATGCTTTCTCAAGGAGTGATTCAGCATAGCACGAGTGCCTTCTCCTCTCCCGTTCTTTTGGTCCGCAAAAAGGACGGCACATTTCGGTTTTGCGTAGATTATCGTGCACTTAACGCGGCTACAGTCCCAGATCACTTCCCTATTCCTACAGCCGACGAGCTCTTCGATGAATTGCATGCTGCGATGGTTTTCTCGAAACTGGACCTTCGTTCGGGATACCATCAGATTCGCATGCATGTTGATGATGTGCACAAGACCGCGTTCCGGACTCACGAGGGGCATTTCGAGTTCTTGGTCATGCCGTTTGGTTTGACAAACGCTCCATCCACCTTCCAGGCTGCTATGAACGCGATCTTCAGCGATGTCCTTCGGAAATTTGTTATCGTTTTCTTTGACGATATATTGGTGTACAGCACTTCCATTGAGCAGCATGTTCAACACCTACACCACGTTCTGGAGATTCTCGCCGCACACGCTTTCTTTCTTAAGCGTTCCAAGTGCTCGTTTGGTGTCGCAGAGATTGAATATTTGGGCCATCTAGTGGGGCACGGTCAGCTTCGTGTCGATAATTCCAAAATCCAAGCTATGATCGATTGGCCGGTACCTACATCTGCCAAACTTCTTCGCGGATTCCTTGGTCTAACGGGATACTATCGGCGGTTCGTCAAGAATTATTCCATCATCGCCGCCCCGCTCACCGATCTCCTCAAGAAAGATAATTTCTCATGGACGGACGCCGCATCCAAGAGCTTCGCTGACCTCAAAACCGCGATGAGCTCCACTCCGGTACTTCGGCTCCCGGATTTTTCTTCTACATTTATCGTGGAAACCGATGCCAGTGATTCGGGTATTGGCGCCGTGCTACTTCAAAATGGCCATCCCATAGCTTATTTCAGCAAGAAACTGGGTCCTAGGCGCCGTTTATCATCGACATATCATAAGGAACTTTACGCTATTGTCGAGGCAGTGCAGAAGTGGCGCCAATATCTTCTAGGTCGCGAGTTCATCATTCGTAGCGACCAACGAAGTTTGAAGGATCTTCTCACACAGGTTATTCAAACACCGGACCAGCAGTTTTACGTCCGGAAATTAATGGGCTTCAAATTTACTATCGAGTATAAGTCGGGGTCTTCAAACAAGGTTGCCGACGCCTTGTCTCGCCGCGCCGATGAAACTGCCTCTACAGCTTTGTTCACTACTTTCGCCTGCCCTTCACCATCCATACTCGACACCATTCGTGAGGAGAATTCTGGCCTCGCTGATTTGCGTGAACTCCACCAGGCCGTGGCTTCCTCCACCGGACCTCCTCACATCTCTGTTGTCAACGACCTTCTATATTTTAAACGACGTCTTTATTTGAGTCGTTCTTCAGCTGCCCTTCGCCCCATCCTCGAGGACTGCCATTCTTCTCCACTCGCTGGCCACCCTGGCGAGACGCGAACCTTCGCTCGGATT
>JAOWBJ010116805.1:0-13733 GCA_028566335.1 Monarda citriodora | reverse complement strand
ATGATTGTGTCTTCAATAAATGAAGAGTCTTGAAATTCCTTGCTGGGCACTCTTCAAGAGATTTGGAGCGTCCACTTATATCCACGAGCGGCCGCTTGTAAATATCGGAATGAGCGACTGAGTCGCTTGAAGCGGGTAACACGCTCGTTTTGAAAATAAGCGATCCGATCGCTTGTGCTCTGTAGTAGCGTCTGAAAGATAAGCGTCTCTGAAAAATAAGCGTCTCATGGATGAGCGCTCGCTCACGCTTGAAAAAGGTTGAACTTGTAAAGCTTGAGCGGTAGTGAGCGAAACGCTTGTAGAACTTGAGCGAAGCGCTTGTATATCCTTGAGCGACACGCTTGTGCAGTCTTTGAGCGGAACGCTTGTAAAGCTTGAGCGGAACGCTTGTATAATCTTGTAGCTTATGATCTAAAAATCAAATTTGGCTCCCTAACAGATGAGCACAATTCTAGCTACAAGTGATCTTATAAAGGGAGTTCTTTTACATTAATTAAGAACATGGATTATTAGTAAGGGGGCTTTGGTATAATCAAAACCATATAAGAATTTTATTAAATTCCCCCTTAACTAAATATTCCAACATTCTCTCATTTGGAAGGCCCTACCTGATAGGATTCCTACAAAAAATAATCTGATTAAAAGAAGAATTATTTCCGAGGACATAGATAAGTTTTGCATTTTATGCTATACGGTTCATGAAGATATCGATCATCTTATGCGCAATTGTAGCTTCTCTTTTGAGGTTTGGCAAAATTGTGTTGGGTGGCTTGGATTTGTGATGGTGGGAATCCGTTGTTTTTACAAGTCACTTTCTCCAATTTCCATGCTTCACGGGACGATCCACGATGAAGAAGTTGTTGAGTATTATCTGACAATGTGTTTGTTGGAGTACTTGGAAAATGAGAAACAAGACAATTTTTAGAGGGATGAAGAAGGATGTAAATAGTGTTGTAGAAGATATCAAGTTTTGGTCATATTTTTACTCGTCTTTTGTATATTGATTAGTTCTCTAGTCCGCATGCTTGTTGCCCGACTAAACTTAAATGAGTCCAGTAGTTTTCGTTTGTGATGTTTCATGGTTATAAGGGGTTTGAGTACCCCTTGTACTCATTTTTGTTTAATTCAATTATTTGACTTTTTTTTAAATAAAAAAATAAATATAACAATAGCCCTTTACTATATGCCAGCTCTTGCACCATATACTCAATTCATCGCTCACTTCAATAAATAACGAGGAATGCCACATACCTAATGTTTGGTTCCATTTTCCGGGACCTGAAAATGGAGTCAAATACTTTATTCAACTGCTTTCTTCGTTTGAATAATAAGCTATTCATTACGTCTGACTGAATAATGTCAAAACAAGTAGATACAAATTCTCTTACGAGTGATCTATTCTCGTAATTTATTTATTTTATCAAATTAAACACTCAATAAAAATAACAATTATTATTAGAATTCTCTCCTCATTCGACTTGATTGCATCAAAGTTATCGATGGCGAATAGTAATCCATGATGATTTTCCCAAAAATTGGCGGTTAATATGGCAGGTTATGTCATACATTTTTACAAATAAATAATACTAATTATAAAATTATAATAATAGTTTTAAAACTTATAAATATAAAAATAAAAATAATTTAAAAAATCATAACATAAAACATGAAATTTTAAAAATAAAGTCATGAACATAAAATTACAAATCATCTTCTAGAGATAAAGATCTCTAAAGTCTAGTCTCATCAATTGCAAAATAATTATATTCTCCGTCATCATAAGAAGCATATCCTCTTCCTCGTCTCCTTCAAAAGACTCATCAATGAATTCATACTCATCCAACAAAAATATGAATATCTGGACTTCACGAAGTTCGCCAACACTCATCGGAATCCGTCGGGTGGCCAGTGGTTGGTCGGTGGTGGGTTGCAATGATTGGAAAATAAATATTGTGTGTGGAGGTAGAAATCAAAATAAAACCCTAATTCAGTCAGTCAAAATGATTTTTTGATTTTTTAAATTAAAAAAACTTAATTTTCGCCATAACCCACCATAACCGCCTTAACGGCCATACAAATGGCAGCGTCTAGAGGTGCTCAAAAGAACCAGAGTGGAACCAGAACCGGAACAGGAACAAGCGGTTCAGTTTCTGTTCTTGAAATCTGGAACAGGGAACTGTCGGTTCCAATTCGGAATACGAACATAACTGTTTTTTTTTTTTTTTGGTTTTTTATGTATCAATACTATACTTGTATACTAATTATTTGATGTAAATCTTGATTAGTGTATTACATTGGTAAATTGATTAGTGTAAAATGACATAATAGACGTGCCCAAGATGCGGCAGATACCTTCAAGTTATACATTAACATTTTTTTGATTGGTGGTAAAAAAGAACAGCTCAATACCCATCCTATCCATAATGGTTTGAGAACTTTTTGCCGTTCATACCTCAACGATGCCAGTCGAGCAAGCTTTTAGCAATGGAGGATACACTTTAGACGAAAGACGATCAACAATGACCCCGTAGAATCTCGAAGCACAAGTATCGCTTAAGGACTACACTTTAGGCGAAGCCCATGAGCAAGAGATCAGTGAGATGAGGTCTTTAAACATCCTCCAATTAGCACCAACAAAAACTGACACCTATGCCTCTGAAGAAACGGACAACTTCTACGATAATTTTGATTATGACAATGATGAGTGGCTTGAAAATACTTAGACGAGTACTTTTTTTCCTCACAAATGCTTTAACGAGGCTCGACCCTTGAAATCAACATGTGATACCCAAAAGTTTAGGATTTATATATAAAAAAATAATTTAACAATCACACATTCTCAAGTACTTTTTACGTTTCATGATTTGAATTATCTTACAATTAAACTTTTATCTATAATCAATGAACATGAAACATAATTGCAAGAAAAATCACAAAAAGAAAAATAAATAAAAAAGGAAAAAGGAAAAAAAATGTTCTCATCTGGTTAGAACCGGAACCACCAATTTCAGAATCAAAATTGGAATTGTCTACTGTAGAGCTGGCAAAATAAGTCCGGCCCGATGGGCCGGCCCAGGGTACCCAAAACCAAGGCTGGTTTGGGCATCGAAAATAAAGGCCCGAAAAATTTCGGGCCCAAAAGCCCGCACATACGGCCCGCCGGGCCGACCGTGCTTCGGGCCCAAAAATCCCGGTGGGTTCGGGCCAAAAAGCCCGCCCGAAATTTTGATAAAATTAATATATTTTTTAAATGCTAGTACTCTTTATTATGACTTTTAAGATGTTTATTGTTCAATTTTATTTTTATATTGAAGGTTGTTTTTAAATTTTTATCAAACTTTGATCTTTTTAGCAAGTGGCAAGTAAGTTTGAACATATTTTTTTGATTTATTCGTTCATATCACTGGCGGTAGCAGGTGTTGTAAATGACATGTCTTGTGTTTGTTGATTTTTCTAGCAATATATTTGTTATAGTGTTGACGAAATTAAAGAATTAATGATCATAAATACACTTTAATAATTTGTTGAAAACGGGTCGGGCCGGCCCGCCAGCCCGACTTTTAGCCCGGGGCTAGGTTGGGTTTCAATTATAAAGGCCCAAATAATTTTCGGACCGACCCGGCCCGGCCTAATTTTTCAAAAAAGCCTAGTTTTGCCAGCTCTAGTCTTGAGGAAGGACGTGGAGCTACTCCACCGCTGCCACCTCCCGATCGAAGGATCGAAGAGTTGTTTCCAAGACAGAATCCCCTTATATTCAATGGTTTAGGAGACCCCTCCAATGCTGAGACCTGGATACGAGCAATCGAGCGAATCTTCAACTTTCTCAGATTTACTGATCAGGAGCGTCTAGCTTGCGTTATATTCCGACTGACAGGATCCACCAACTTTTGGTGGGAAGCGAAAAGGAAAATTATGACACCTGAACAACTCGAAGAGCTTACGTGGCAACAGTTCAAGGAGGAGATATACGACAAGTATATCCCGAAGAGCTATCGTAAGAAGAAAGAGGCTGAATTCTACAATCTGAAGCAGGGAAAGATGTCGATGACGGATTATGATCGAACTTTCTGCGACCTGTCGAGGTATGCGCCGGAACAGGTTGACACTGATGAAAAGATGGCAGAGAAATTATGTGCCGGTCTGAGGCACGAGATCCGCATGACACTGGCCGGTCACAATGGACTGTCATATGCTGAGTCGCTGAGCAGAGCTCGGCTATACTTGGAGAAAGACCTACCTTCAACCCAACACCGGCACCTGCAAACCCTTAGCCTCCACGGATTGGTGATAAGCGAAGATGGGAGAACAATGTCGGGGACAACAGCGGGAAAAGGCCCTGGATAGGACCTCTGCGTCCTCAACCATTTCAGAGGCCAATGAACTCGCCTCCGACTAAGAGTGCCCCACCAGCCCCGGTTCCATGCTCAAGATGCAAGAAGGTGCATGGGGGAGTTTGTAAGGCGGGGAGTAATAGCTGTTATGCGTGTGGACAACCTGGACACTACGCCAATAACTGTCCAACCCGGCAGCAAAGAGGAAACATGGGAGCAAGGCCGAACCAGCCAGGCCAGTACCAACAGCTCCGTGCTTTACAGGCCCAGCCAGGACCACAGCCCCAACAACTACCTCCTTCACAACCCCCTCTACCGCCCCAGCATCAGCAGTATCGCCAGTACTAGCAAAACCAGCAAAATGCGACGGTATAGGCGTTGAAGCAGCAAACCGAGAAGGAGAATGGACACCTAGCAGGTATGGGCAGCCTTAAGGGAATACCAGTGCTAGTTCTATTCGATACAGGCGCATCACACTCTTTTATTGCCAATGCATGCGTAGACAACCTAGACTTAGAAGTGGAACCGGTAGAAGCACCATTGCGGGTTTTATCACCTATAGGAGGAATGCTTATTGTTAAATACTGATGTACGAACCTAGAACTGGCCATAGGTTCATAAGAACTCGTAGCCCAAAAACTTAGCGTCATGATAATGACAGATGTAGATATAATCCTAAGGATGGATTGGCTAGCAGAAAACTACACCACCATTCTCCGCAAAGAGAGACAGATTTCTTTCAAGTTTCCCGGGAAAGAGACGTCGATATTCCATGGGGTTTCGATGAACAGTACGAAGTCCGTTGTCTCTGCTCTTCAAGCAGTGACACTAATGAAGAAGGGAAACCAAGCCTACCTTGTATACCTTAATGGAGAAGTGAAGAATGTGGAAGGAAGAGGGTTCGAGAGCGTGGACGTAGTGAACGAATTTCCCGATGTATTCCCAGAAGCTCTACCAGGCTTACCACCCGACAGGAAACTGGAGTTCACAATCGATTTGGAACCTGCATCAGCGTCGGTGTCGAAAGCACCATATCGAATGGCACCGAAGGAGTTAGAAGAATTTAAGGTTCAACTCCAAGAATTGTTGAGTCTAGGTCTCATAAGACCGAGTGTGTCACCCTGGGGAGCACCAGTGCTTTTTTTCAAAAAGAAGGACGGTTTGATGCGTATGTGCATCGATTACCGCGAGTTGAACAAACTCACCCTCAAAAACAAATACCCTTTGCCTCGGATTGATGACCTGTTCAATCAACTTAAAGGAGTCAGCATGTTCTTGAAGATACATCTGCAGTCCGGATACCACCAGCTTAGGATTTGCTCCAACGACATACCCAAAACCGCATTTCGAACTCGATACGGACACTACGAGTTTGTAGTGGTGCCGTTCGGAATCACAAACGCACCAGCCGTGTTCATGGACCTCATGAACCGCGTGTTCCACCCATTTCTGGATAAGTTCGTACTGGTGTTCATAGACGACGTGTTTATCTACTCAAAAGGACCAGAAGAGCACAAGGGACATTTGCGAGCGGTGTTAGAGACTCTGAGGGCATCAAGGTTGATCCCGCCAAGGTCGAGGCCGTGCAAAACTAGAAATCTCCAACAACACCAAACGAGATTCGCAGTTTCTTTGGATTAGCAGGCTATTATAGGCGATTCATCGAGAGATTCTCTCAAATCGCGAAGCCCCTGACACAACTGCTGCACAAGGGAGCAAAATTCACGTGGACCCTAGAATGTGAAGAGAACTTCCAGAAGTTAAAGGAGAAGCTGATGACGGCACCGATCCTTGCAGTCCCGAAGCAGGATAAGGAGTACGTGGTATACACCGATGCTTTCAAGAGTGGACTCGGGTGTGTACTAATGCAGGATGGAAAAGTCATAGCTTATGCCTTGCGACAGCTCAGACCACACGAGCTGAACTACCCAACTCACGACCTAGAGCTGGCTGCAGTCGTGCACGCTCTGAAAATCTGGAGGCATCATCTTTATGGAGTTCGGTGTGAAATCTATACTGACCATAAGAGCCTCAAGTACTTTTTCGAGCAACGCGATCTCAACATGAGGCAGAGAAGATGGCTCCAACTAGTGAAGGACTTCGTCGAAGCTAGCATTCTTCCTGACCGAATAAGAAACCATCGTTCGGGAGTTTGATTCATCGGACCTTACGAGATTTTAGAGAGAATAGGCCCTGCAGCTTATCGACTGGCACTACTCCCAAGTCTCGGGAATGTGCATAATGTCTTCCCGTGTCACAACTCATGAAATACGTGCATGACCCGAAGCACGTGATCCAACAAGGTGAAATAGAACTTGCCACGGATTTGAGCTATGAGAACCGACCAGAGGTGATCTGAATTTTTTTCATGGCTCGATAGATAATTTGATAAGCCATCGTAAAGTACAACAATTGAGAAATAAGTCTATCACCTCGGTCAAGGTACTGTGGAGACATCATGGCCAAGAAGAGGCCACCTGGGAATTAGAGGAGAGGATGAAGGAAAGATACCCCGAATTGTTCGAATATGGTAAGGAAAATTTCGGGATGAAATTTATTTTAGTGTGTGTAGGATGTAATGGCTCGCATTTTTAAAACCTTTCCCGACTCCCTAAGACTAAATTTATTCTTCGTTTATGCAAGGAATATTAATTTTTATGTTAATTAAGGAAGTCCGTATTTATTGGATTGTGACAATGATGGAATAATTAAGACGATTCGTATTAAGTGAGACTGTAGGAAACACTTAGACTCCGTCTGTGTTTCGAGATTATGGATTAAAGCCCGATGGCCGGAGGCCAAATCGAGGAAACCGAAAACGCGAATGGGCTAAGCCTATTTGGATTATGAGTATTAATATTATTGTTAGTATAATTATTAATATTATCATTCTAGTTATTATTATTATTATTATTATTATTATTATTATTATTATTATTATTATTATTATTATTATTATTATTAGTAATAATAATAATATTATTATCGTTCAATAAAATGAGAGGAGACAATAATTAATAAACGGAGACATGTATTATTAATAAAATGCAAGTACAAGGAATTAAAAATTAAAATGTTCGACTATTACAAAAGAATTACAATATGAGGAAATCAGTAAAGGCAATAGCAAAAGAAAATGAAAGAAAAATCTTTTCTCTCTCTTATTGATGGCAGACGCCACTTTGTCGAAAGAAGAAGGGAAATTCTTCTTCTTTCTCCAATTCCAGAATTTAGACTCAACAAAAGAGTCATCGTCCTCCTTAGCACCCTCAACCTCTGCAAAGCAAGAAAGAAGGCATTAATCTCCTAAAAACACACTGGACAAAAGCATGATCTCAATTATGAACCACTTAAGCTTTCACTATAAATACCACACATCAATCCCCACCTTCATCACAATCAAATCAGCCAAAGAATCTCTGTAAAAAGCAATACGGAAGCAGATTACAGAACAACCATTAGGATTACAAAGAGGGGACCTTTAGCTAGCAATCTACCCCAAATCTCCCAAGGTCAGAACAAAATACCTCAAGAGCTTTTCATTTCAGTAGCATAATCACATAGAACCAAAGAAATTTAGTAATGCCTTAAATTAAAAAAAAATATGGAAGAACTTAGCTTTTTTTTTCCGAACTGATCCAAAGCACCAAGTTTGCACCATTTCTTTCTTTTCAAAATTAGCAAGCAAAGCAAACAGTAGGACCAAAATTCCCCAACAGCAATAACAACAAAAGAAAAATCGAACAGAGGCACCATAGTTAACTGCTGAGATGGCAGCGAGTAAGGGGAGGGATATCCCCTCGCCCTTCGGGCTAGGGTTTTGTTTTACGATAACCGGGCGATACCCCGACGCACGGGGAGTTGCTCCGGGGGCCGAAGAGCCACCGGCGGTCGGAATACCGACTGACCGGAGCCACCCCAGCCCAAGCCATCTCACCGCGTCGAAGGAAAAACCCCAATAATAAAAAAAAGACCAAACCCAAAACAATCAGAGCCCAAAAAATGAACAGAAACAGCAAACCAAACAATTAAAACCCTAATTTGTAAAACAGTAAAAGAGAGGGTTAGAAAGGACCGAATCGGAGCCTCCACCGAACCGGCTCATCCCCGGCATGCCGGAGAGTCACCGCCAGCCAAGGGAGGCAGAGAGGGAGCCGAAGCGACGAGCGAACTAGCGGCGGCAGCACCAGCGCACGGTGGAGCAGCGGCGGCAACACCAGCACGCGGTGGAGCAGCGGCGGCAGCACCAGCACGCAGTGGAGCAGCGCCAGCGCCACCAGCAGCAACGGAGGAACAGACCAGCGGCCGAGGTAGAGCCGAGGTGAGACCAGCGGCGGAGATAGCGGCGGCGCCACCCGCTCGTGGCATAAAGGCCATGGCGGCGGCACACGTCAAGAGCAGAGGAGGGTAAAATCTAGAGTATAAAATTTCGCACCCTTGTGCCGGCGTCGACCACCACAATCGACCAGCCTTCTCACCCTCACCACACTCGTGTATCTCTAAATCTTTCCACTCGTGTTTGAGGCTTAATCGTTTGTTGTTTAGCTTGCCACACAATCACTGAATAAGCATGCACATCGGAATAGTAAAGTACACAAGAGTTTACGGACACCACGCCCAACCTTCGCCAATCACTCAATAACAAAGGTAAACTCAAAGCAAGCATACAACGCAATCTGCTCACAAGAGCCGAGGAAGATAATCATATTCGTGATGGACAAAGTCCCCATCACTAGACAATGCAATCTTGGCCGTCGGTCGCCAACTGCCGCGCCAAGTGTCATGATCCGCACGCACCAGCACAACGGGGCAGTTTGCCCTACGGAACTGCCCCTGGAACTGTCCGCCGCACAACTGCTCGGCATCTCATCGCACATGCCTCGCTCGGACATCCCAGCATCGAGTCCCACCGGCTGCACGTAGTTCACCCGGCACACACAGTGCACGGGTAGGGACAGGGCACACGCCCGTCAGGTGCTAATGCCGCACACACAGCGCGCACATCTGCCCCGCTGCACGTCCCTTTGCCGGGCAACACATGCCCCGCACGGCAGCCCCGCACAGTGCCGCGCGCATACGCCAATGTCCCGCACATTGGCTACACCCACTGCCTTCCTCGCATCACACACCACTTCCCAGGCAGCCAAGACACCTACCCATGCCTTGACACCAACATCACCCGAGTTGTGGCTAGTGGCACGCCACGACTCGGTCGGGCAGACTTACACCCGTAACAAACCACCCCCACCGGAGCTCGACGACGTCGTCGTCGTCGATGGTGAGGGAACCTTTTCCTTGGCTTCCCAATACGCAGCAATTTCCTTCTCGAATTGCAACAACTCAACAGCTTTTCCCAAGTAGCGTCCGCCTCGGACTCACCCTTCCATAGCACCAAATACTCCGTCCTCCGGTTCTTTTTGCTCTGGCCCATAGTTCGACTGTCCAACACCCGCTCAACACCCTTGGTGTACTGCTTGCGAATTACGTGTGGCGCATGCATCCGCTGCGCCCTAGTAAGGTCTACCTCATCCTCATAGAACTTCTTTAAGTAAGAAACGTGAAACGCCGTGTGCACCTTTAACCTGTCCGGCAAATCAAGGCGATAGGCAACCCGTCCCACCTTCTTTACAATCTCAAATGGACCATCGTACTTCTGCACCAAGCCACAATGCACGGCTTTGGAAGAAATCTTCTTCCAAATCTGGGGTGTCAATTTCAGCAACACCTTTTCACCAACTGCGAACTCAACGTCCCTCCTACGTGAGTCAGCATGCCTCTTCATCCGACGCTGAGCCTTGGCCAGGCTCTCCCGCGCGTCATCCAGCATCTCCTATTTCCCACGAGCAAAGCGATAAATAGCCGAACACCTGTCTCCCGCGCGCTGCAATGCTATCTCGTGTGGTGCCATGGGCTGCTGCCCATACACGATCTCAAACGGACTCCGACCCGTCGCCGAAGACCGATGTAGATTATAACTGAACTGAGCCATGTCCAGCAACTCAACCCAATTCTTTTGACTCGCCGTCACATAATGCCGCAAGTACTCCTCCAACAACTGGTTCATCCTCTCCGTCTGCCCATCGGTTTGAGGGTGATTAGCCGTGGAAAACTTCAACTCTGTACCCATCATATTGAACAGCGCAGTCCAGAATCTCCCGGTGAATCGCGTATCCCGATCACTCACAATATCCTTCGGGACACCAAAGTATTTCACAACATACTTCATGAGCAACTCAGCCGACACTTCAGCCGGCAAGCCTTAGGACAGGCTATAAAGATAGCGTACTTTGAAAACCGATCAACAACGAAAATAGAAGCCATGCCTTCTACTTTCGGAAACCCAGAGATAAAGTCCATCGACACCGACTGAAATGGTTTATCCGGAATAGGCAAAGGCTGTAACAAGCCCGCCTCCTTCTTCCTCTTTATCCTTCTGACACACCATGCAAGTCCGCACATACGCATCGACATCGTCCTCCATCTCGGGCCAAATGTACATGCGAGATAATAGTGCAAGCATCCGTTCCGCGCCGGGATGCCCCGCTCATGCATTTCCCTCATAAGCTCCCAACGAAGTGCCCCAGTAGGCACGAATGCACGATTACCCCAAGCAAATAGTAAGCCATCTTCTAGCCAATACTTTCTCGTTTCTCCCTTCTTAACTTGCTTAACCAGTTTTACATAGACAGAATCTGACCCGCCAGGTCACGGATTCTGCCCAAGAAATCCGTGTCAACCAGTGACAAGGCTGACACGTACTCCTCGACTGTCTTCCGACTCAAGGCATCAGCGACAAAGTTGTGCCTTCCCGGGCGATGTACCCATTCAAACTCAAACTCCCCAAGATACTCCTGCCACCGCGCTTGCTTCGGAGTAATCTTCTTCTGAGTATTGAAGTAGGTGTTCGCCACATTATCCGTCACCACCGTGAACTTTGTACCAAGGAGGTAGTGCCTCCACACCTCCAAACAATGTATCACAGCAGTCATCTCCTTTTCATGCGTACTATACCTCGATTCCACATCCTTTAATTTCCGGGACTCATAGGCGATGGGGTGCTCACCTTGCACTAGTACACCCCCAATAGCCTTATCCGAGGCATCAACCTGCACCTCGAATGGCTCATCAAATACGGGCAGTTTAAGCACAGGACCCGTCGACAAGGCCTCTTTCAGCCTAATAAACGCCTTCTCACAATTGTCCGACCATTCCCACTTCATATCCTTTTTCAGCAAGTCCGTCAAGGGACACAATTTCCGAGTACCCCTTTATGAACCGCCTATAGTAATTCGCCAGCCCAAGGAACGACCTTAACTCGGCCACTCCCGAAGGTGCCGACCAGTCAAGTATAGCAAGCACTTTCTTCTTGTCCATTCTGATCTGTCCAAACCCGATCATATGACCCAAGAACGTGATCTCCTCACGACAAAATTCACACTTCTCTTTCTTCACATACAACTTGTTTTCCCTCAACTTGGAAAACACAGCCCTTAGATGATCCACATGATCACTCAACGACTCCGAATATACAACAATGTCATCCAAATATACTACCACAAATCGATCAAGGAACTCATATAACACATCGTTCATCAAGTTACAAAACGTAGCAGGCGCGTTTGTCAAACCGAAAGGCATCACAAGAAACTCAAACAAACCGTACCTCGTAACGCAAGTAGTCTTGCCCTCATCTCCAGGCGCAATTCTGACTTGCCAATATCCCGCCCTCAAATCGATCTTGGTATAATACCTTGCCCGCGTCAGTTTGTCAAAGAGGTCCATAGCATTCGGAATAGGATACTTATTCTTGATCGTAACCTTATTCAATGCTCTATAGTCCACGCAAAATCGCAACGACCCGTCCTGTTTCTTTTGAAATAGGACTGGCGAACCATACGGAGCCTTCGATGGTTGTACCAATCCCGCATTCAAAAGATCATCCAGCTATCTCCGCAACTCTGCAAGCTCCGCGGGAGCCATCCGATAAGGAGGCTGAGCAGGCGCCCTTGCACTGGGGATCAACTCTATCTTGTGATCCGTAGCACGCGTTGGCGGAAGCTCCCTCGGCAACTCAGGGGGCATGACATCCCCAAACTCCCTCAAAAAATCCGACACCGCATCTGGTACCTCATAGGCAACACTGGGTTTGATCTCGACCAACGCCGCAAGATAAGTGGCCTCGCCACGCTTAACTCCGCTCTTCAACTGCAGAGCCGAGATCATACCCGTTTGCCTCTTCTCCGACAGTATCTCCTCCGAATACTTACCCGCCACAAAGAATGGGCTCGACTCATCACACACGAGCAGTCCACCCAAGTGGGGCATCACAACAACCTTAGCTTGGATCAGGAACTCATTCCCCAAAATCATATCGAAATCGTCAAGAGGGACCGCCATGAGACTGCACGATCCCTTCCACAAGCCCACTTGCAACAACACAGTGGACTTACCTTGAATTGGTGTTGGCACCGAGTTGACTGCCTTTATTTGACTCGAATGATGAGCCAACTCCAATCCGAGGTCCTTCACAGCACGGGTAGCAATAAAATTATGGGTGGCCCCGCTGTCCACCATCGCCATAATTTGCTTCCCGTCCACAAGTACCTTCACGTACATTAATCCTTTTCGGACCCGGTCTTCCCCTTGCAAAGCACCCAGCAGTTGCAACGGGTTCATCCGCGGACCTTCCTCATTACCGCCTTTACCATCCTCATTAGCCATCAACGCATTGAGTTTTCCCCGCTGAGGACACTCCCTCATTCTATGATCACCGTTGCAGATGAAACACCCTCGTTTCTTCTCGCCACCACCATTGTCCTTGGTGTTATTGCCCGCAGCGTGATCACCGTCTTTCTTTTTCTTCCAATTCTTGAATCCACCACCCTTTTTCTCCTTGTCCTTCCCCTTACCAGCGTCTTTCTTCTTCTGACCTGGTTTGGGATCACCAACAGCCTTGTAATCAATTAAGGCCTCGGCTGTAGACAGGGCAGTAGCCAAGTCCTGCACTCGCTGCCTCTTTAACTCCGTTTGGGCCCATGGCTGTAGGCCCGAAATGAAGTTAAAGAGTTTGTCCTCTTCGGACATATCCTCTATTTCCAACATCAAGGAGGTAAACTCCTTAACATAATCACGAACTGAACCCGTATGCTTCAGTTTCCTCAATGCGTCCCTCGCAACCCAAGACGTGTTACGATGCAGGAATTGATCTTTCAATTCCTTAGTAAAGACATTCCATGAAGATATCGGTTCCCGGTTGCATCTCGCATCCTCCTTTCGCCGAGACCGCCACCATAGTTTAGCGTCTCCAGAAAGATACATATCGGCTATTGATACCTTCTCTCGATCCGGCACGTGCGTGGCTTTAAAATATTCCTCTATGTCCCATAGGAAATTCTCCAACAC
>JAOWBJ010116604.1:0-13743 GCA_028566335.1 Monarda citriodora | reverse complement strand
TGGACGTAGATCCTCATTAAAGGATCGAACCACGTAAATTCTTGTGTCTCTCCTTTAATCTTTACCCATCATATCAAGCCCTAAAATCGGAAACCATCAGACATATTCTTTAGTAATTTAAATATGTCGCTCCCCTCAAAACAACAATATTACAATTCAAACGTTTCACTGAGTACTAATGCATTTATTTATCATACATAGATATGAGAAGGTCTAGAGAATAAATCTTCAGGATTATCACTAGATATGCGATAGTTCTTCTAGAACTCATGTATGCAACACATGATAATCATTATATATCCTCACATAGAATGTTGAGGGTTTTGTCAATTTACCAGTCTGAAAAGTAAACACATGCATTAACGTTACGAGTGAATATCTTTATCTTTATAAAAGTTAAGTGATATGTTTGAAACTTATTTGAAACTAATTAATAGAGTTATTAATTATTAAGTATTTAGTTAATTAAGTGTTTAGATATTTATCTTTATCTTTATTATTATATATATATAAATTGAGTGATATGAAAACAACTTTGAACTAATTAATGAGATAATTAATTGTTAAGTATTTAGTTAATTAAGTGTTTAGATTTTATTGAGTGATATGTAAATAACTTTGAAACTAATTATTGAGATAATTGATTGTTACATATTTAGTTAATTAAGTGTTTAGATTTAATGTTTTTATATAAATAAAAATTGAGTGATATTAAAACAACTAACTAAATAATGAGATAATTAATTGTTAAAGATTTAGTTAATTAATTGTTTAGATAATTTATTATTCAATTTACTCATATAGGTTGCTTGCAATCGGACCAAAGATGATCAAATATGAGCAATACATTAAAAAAAACTTCTTATTTCCTCTTCCTTTCAATTTCCCTGGTCGATGTCTATCCATATCCCAAAAAGTTTTTTTTCCATCTATTTATTATATCAATTGATTTGTTTATTATTCAACAGTTTTGGAGACCTTTAATTATATACAATTATATACAAAGATTATGTGTGTTAAATATGTATATGACTTGGGATTGCTATGATTTAAGATGGTGTAACCATTCTATAACTAATGAGTGATTTTTCAAAATGTCTAAATTGAAGACAATAAAAAGGGGCGCCTGATACGTATCATGTTTGTATTTTTACACAAATTTCAAGCTAAACAAACATGTAATGCGACACTTAACAAATCGACGACATGATAAAGAGTGTACTTTTATCAAAACCGCCCATAGGACGGGATTTTCCACCTAGTAATAATTAAAAATGAGACCAATAATTCAAATCCAATACCATAAGCCCAATTAGAATCATATCATAAATAATTAAATATATTAAATCAATAAAATAAGGAAATAAAAGAATAGAGAATATAGAATAAACCGTAGCTTCCTTCGTTTGTAATATTTTCATCAATAAAAATGGAAAGAAAAGAACAATAAGACAATAAACCGTAGGCTTCCATCATTTGTAATTCGTAAAATTACTTTAAAAAAGCCAAAATGCTCCACAAAAGAATATTTTTCTATTTTCTTTTACGTTTTTTTATTATTCGATATTCAATTCGGATTCGTTAATATTCGTATAATATTCGCAAAGTATTCGAACTTTCATATTCGCATAATATTCGATTCGAATTTGATTCGATTCGAAAACTAAGATATTCGATACAAATACTCAGATATTCGATTCGATTAGTTTGCATCCCTAGTTACGGTATCAAAAAAATTAAAAACATCTAAAACATTAAGGGCGGTATATTTTCAATACTACTGCTACCTCCATCTCACTAAATTAATTTCACTTTTCATTTTAGTATATATCACTTATTAGTCTCAATTCCTAAAATAATAAAGAATATGTAACTACAATTAACGCTCTCCTCAAAATTAATTACAACCACACATCTCATTTTTCTTGATTTACGTGTAAACCCTAGAAAGAACTAATATAATAAGATGAAGGTAGAGGTGCCCAAAAGAACCGGAACAGAACTGGAACCGTCGGTTTTTAATCGAAACCGTCGGTTCTGGAACCGAAACCGAAACCGAAACAGGCGGTTCCGAACCGTTTTGAGGAACCGGTGGAACAGGTGGTTCGGTTTATGTTCCTTAAATATGAAACTAGAACCGACGGTTTATGTTCCGGTTCCGGTTAAGAATCGGAACAGAACCGTTTTGTTTTAATATTTTTTATTTTTATTTTATTTTATACTATCAATATTATACTTCTATACTAATTATTTGATGTAACATTTAATTAGTGTATTATATTTTTATATGAATTTTTTTTTATATTTGTTAAATTAAAGAGTTTATTTTTGATTTATAATAATTCAAAATTTGTAAGCTAAAATAAAGAAGACTAGTACGAAATTGTCAAATTCCTCAACTCTACAAAATAAAAATAAAATCAATAATAAGTATGATATAAGTTATAAGAAATTGTAAAACAAAAATAATAATAATCGAATAATCAGCATAATAGGAAAAAAATTAAATAATTTCACATTCTCACGTATTTTTTATGGTTTTGAATTGTCTTACAATTAAATTTCTTTCTATAATCAATGAAGCATGAATCATAATCGAAAGAAAAATAAAAAATAAGAAAAAAATGGTTCTTCTCCGGTTAGAACCGTAACTGAAACCGTCGGTTCTAGAACTGGAACCGTCTACTATACGGTTCTATTTCTGTTCCAGCCACCGTGGAACCGGAACAGGCGGTTCTGTTCCTGTTCTGTTCCGGTTCCGGAACCGTGGGCACCTCTACCTTGGACAACTCTGTCTAGGGAGAAAGAAAAAAAATGAGGATTGTGGCGATCAGGGACGAAGCCAACAAAGTGCTTTCAATAGGCTTCAATGAGGACCCGTGTAGTCCAAACTTGGGCCTCGTCCTGATCTAGAAAAGCCCAAGCCTCAGTACACTCCGCTGACAAAGTCAATGGCGGAAATTTTCGAACTCCACTCTGAGATGTTCGAAAAGCCGAAGTCCATGACGAAGTCAGCCAAACACCGAAGCCAGGACAAGTACTGCACCTTCCACGAAGATCACGGGCATGACACCGAGGACTGCAGGAACCTCGCAGCTGACATCGAAGCCCTAGTCAAAACGGGCGTATTGAAGAAGTACCAGGATCGGTGGCAGAACAAAGGGAAGCAAAAGCAGGGGAAGCCGAACTGCGCCCCCTACTGAGAAGAGGCCGAACTGCGCCCCCTACTGGTCAACAATGGTTCAGGACGCAACCAACCTCGTCAAGATGTGTCTGAAGTGCCAAATTCATGGGAATGTCCTGAAGCTGCTACAAACAGACCTCATAAGCATGCAGAGCCCTTGGCCGTTTATGCAGTATGTTATAGACATAGTGGGTCCACTAGAGAAAGCCCCAGGAAAACTGCAATTTTTTATCGTAATGATAGATTACTTTACGAAGTGGGTCGAAGCCGAGCCCTTGGCAAAAGTCATGAGCAAAAAGGCCCTCAACTTCGTATGGAGGAACATAGTCTATCGCTTTGGGATCCCTCACATCCTTGTTTCGGATAATGGGACACAGTTCATGAATAATCTGTTCAAAGAATGGTGCCAAGAGCTCAAGATCCAGCAGAGGTTCACTTTGGTCGCCCATCCACAGGCAAACGGTTAAACCGAAGTGACCAATCGGACTATAGTAAAAGGCTTGAAGACCCGCCTAGATCAAGCCAAAGGCCTATGGGTGGAGAACCCGCCACAAGTCCTATGGTCGTACCAAACAACTCCTAGATCATCAAACGGGGAGACACCGTACAACCTAGTGTACGGGACTAGAGCAGTTATCCAAGTGGAGATCGGCATGCTGAGTCCTCGCACGACAAAATTCTCAGCTGACGTCAACGAAGAGAATCTCCGAACTGACCTTGACCTCGTAGAAGAAAAAAGAGAGCTCGCCTTTATAAAGGAAGCTCGGTACAAACAGCAAGTAGTCAGGTATTACAACCAAAGGGTGAAGACATAACAGTTCAAGAGACTTTGTACTCAGGAATAACGAAGTGAGCAAAGCAGAAAAGCTTGGCAAGCTCGAAGCCACATGGGAAAGTCCATACCGGGTCGAAGAAGTCCTGGGAAAAAGGTCGTACAAACTCGCCCATATATTAGGTGAGCTCGTACCCCAAACTTGGCATATCTCAAATCTTAAGAAACACTATGTATGAGTGGGCAGTGTCAAAATTAGCATTTATGTCTTAGGATTTTCATGTAAAATGTCTTATTCTTACCAATTTTTCTTAATGAAATTATTTATTTTTCCACATTTTATTCTGCATTATGTCCGCATTACATCCATGTGCATTTTAAGGTCCCGCTTATACATAACATTTCAAACGCAATTCTCAAAGAATGGACCCCTTTTTGAGAAAATATAAGACCTAAGGATTGTCAAAATCTTCTAAGGAAGTTATAAGACTCCTTGTCAAGTCGGTACTGACTCTTAAGGATCGAAAAAAACACTTCTCTACTACGAAGTGTAATTTTCCTTTTGAAGTCTTTCAAATCCCCGCTTTAGGATACTCACTCAAGCGCACATCATGAGACCACTCCTAGCGATAAAACTCGCCAAACAAGAAACCTCGACTTCGATAAAGCGAAGGCTAGCTACCTTTGATAAAACCGAAGTCGACCTCATATCTACCTACTGGTGTGCACAAGATAAATGATTTTTCACAAGGGCAAAGTAGAAGTGCATTATATATATTCAGACGAAGTGGATCAAAACTTATCGGTCTTATTATTAAAAGGTACATCAGCGCGTAAAAAACACACTTCCATTTCTTATTTATTCGTATAGGTACAAACGATACAACTTAAGACGGATGGTCGCGAGGTTTACTACAAGACAACCACTTTTGGACGAAGTTCTCAGGTGCCTCGACCCTCAAAATTGCGTCTAAGTTAAATCAACCTACTCCTACACCTGAGCCGGAGCCTCGAGAAGTCCCCCTTCTGGGTCCGCGGTGCTCTGCCACCACCTCAGCGTCTCAGCGCTCTCTGGCGGTCGAGCTCGTTGAATCGCTTTGAGTGGCGGTCAACTATCACCAAACTGGTGGGCCTCGGGGTCTCAGCCACGATCTTGGCTAAGTTCGGGTATTAAACCAAAATTATTTTATAAAGACCAGAGAGGTTCCTTAGCTCATTTATTAGACTCCAGTATTCCCGTGAGTATTTGCCGTGCTCATTCTTAGCTGTGCGACACCGTTTCCAGATTTCTCCCATCTGATCTTCAACCTCGGTGATAGTCAGACCGTTATTTTGAAGAATCGCATCCTCATACTCGGTGTTTTCCTCGGTCAGGACCTTCAGTTCGACCTTGGTCTCTTTCAGGTTTCAGCACAGCCTCAGTGTCTTTCAGTTTCAACTGAAGCTCAACTCTCTGGGCCACGACTTTGTCGAATTTGACCTGGCTATCGTTGGCCAACGACATAGGTGACCCTCCCCCAGATTTCAATTACGATCATGGCGGCGATGACTTTGGCCGCGGTCATGATGGGGAGGATCACTGGCGACGAGGTGTTTTTCATGGTCCGCAACGGGTGGTACATGGGCATAATTTTCGTCCAAATCTTCCACAACCTACGCAGCGACGTGAAGTCCACTAGGGAGATCTGGACCACGATTACAGAGGTGGGTAATCGTGGAATGCTTGGGATTACAAAGGCGGAGAGGTCCCGGACCGTAGATAGTAGATACATCGGGCCGAAATGAGGCACCTCGGGGCCTTAAGATGGAGGCCCCTCTTTTTGATGGTTCCGATGAAGCCAACTGGATCGCTCGTATCCAATATTACTTTGACCACCTTGACATGCCCAATAGCAATCGCATGCACTATGTTGTGAAGTTGTTTCAACCGCCAGCCTCCGAGTGGATTTTTAACTACAGAGCGACGAATCGTTTTGCTACGTGCACAGAATTTTTAGAAGACGTCCGCCATCGTTTTGATCCGCCAAGTTATCAGAATTACATTGGCCCACTATCAAAGTTAGTCATAGAGGCACGGTCGCGGACTACCACACCACGTTTGAACGTTATCTCAATCGGATTGAAGGTCTGCTAGAATCAACATTAATTTCGATGTTTATCACAGGATTAGAAGAGCCTATTCAGGAGAAAGTGGAGCTGCAACAGCCCCAGTTTCTATCGGCAGCCATGGCTCTCGCCTTAAAGTTGGCGGCTTCCTATGAGGCTCGTCAAAACTAAGTTACTCGTTCTATGTGGCCTAACCGAGACTCTAGAGCTTTGTCGGTCAGTTCGTCACAGACACAAACCACAACTAGTTCACCGTCAATTGCACTTAGATTAGGTCACTGGTGGCGGGACTTTCACAAGGTCCCCACATCTCATATTAGTTTATTGGTGCCATGTTTTATCCTATGGTTTTTGTGGACGGAAAGGAATAGCTGCAAACACCACGGTACTCCTTTCCGAGCTTCTCACGTGATATAGCAGGTGATTCATCAGCTGCGTCTCCTCGTCATGGCTGGGAAGATTATTCCCAAGCACTGGCGAGGATGTTCTCCTACGGTGGACTTCATGCCGCCGTCTACTCCGCCTCCGCGGGTCCTGCGATCCACCTTGGTATCGTGGCGTCCGCCCGACGTTGGATGGGTCAAGCTCAACACAGACGGTTCTTACATGCCTTCTGAGGATGGGGTTTCCCCAGTTTTGGCGGGTGGCGGAGGTGTTATCCACGGTCCAGATGGCGGCATTCTAGCTGCCTTCTGCACCCCTCTTACAGCCAGTTCGAGCTTTGAGGCGGAGCTTCTTGCTCTTCTTCAAGGTTTGACTCTGGCTGCAGATTTTGCCTCCCAGGTCTGGATCGAGCTTGATTCTGCTGCTGTGATTGCAGTTGTTTCGTCGGGGCATTTTAGGGCTGCGGATATGCGTCATGACATGGTGCGTATTCGGGCTCTGCTCCGACCGCTGGAGACCCGATTTTCCCACATCTTCCGTGAGGGGAACCGTGTTGCTGATTATCTATTCGGTAGGGGGCTTAGACCCCTGCCCTTGAGGTGTTCGATGCTGTTTCGGCGCCCTTTCGTGCCATTTCTCTTGCTCGAATGGACCAGTTGGGATATCCCAACTGGCGCTTCAGGTATCGGGATGGCTGAGCTGCACTCTGCACCGACTATCCTCGCCCTTTCCTATGAGATGGTTAGTCTTGTACACATTGTTGTTGCTCATTGGTGAGCTGGTCGATTATATGCTATTTGTTCTCTTTTTGGGTGCAAGCAGGGAGATGTGTTGCGCAGTGCACCATTTCTCCCCACACTGGGTTTTGCTTGCATCGGGATTACATTTTTGGTACGGATCTGGGGATGGGTTTGCACACTGCACCATATCTCCCCACTTTGAGTTTGATTCGTATGTGTGTTCCTTCCGACACGGCCTGGTTTGTGGGTTTGGTCGAATGCCCTGTGTTTGGCTGGGTGTGCCATAGGTACTTTCAGCCTTTTCGGGGTAGTTATTTATTATATTATCTGGTTTTGTTCTTCCTGGCACGACCCTGTTTGTGGGTTAGGTCAGGTCCCCATGTGTTAGCCGGATGTGCCATAGGTGCATTCGGTAAAGGGGGAGTTGATAGAGTTCCTTTGGTTAGAGTTCTTGATAGATTGATACGACCCGGTATGTGGGTTTGGTCATGTGGTTTCTCCTTGTTCTGTTGGGGCTGTGTCACTTTTGGACGCAGCTTGTGTACGAGACTGATTATTTCATAGTTGATATCTACGGGTTGGGGGTCTGCCTAACCCCCGCCCTTAGGACGTTTCGAGCAATATATATATATATATAATTAATTAATTAATTTTGACGAGAGAGTTAATTGTAATCACATATTCTTTGTTAATTTAAGAAATGACAATAATAAGTGAAATATACATAAAATAAAACTAATTTAGTGAGACGTGGGTAGTAGTATCTTACTCACTCCGGCTTAAGATTTTTTTTAGAACTTTTTATATTAATACGTAATGTATAAAAATAATAAAATGTATGAAAAATAATGAATCGGAGGTAGTATAAAATATTACCTCCACCTCATTTAAGTAGTCATACTTTCCATTATGGTATATCTTATTTATTAGTCTCATTTCCTAATATGACAAAGAATATGTGACTACAATTAACTCTCTCTTCTAAGGGTGTGTTTGGCAGCCCGGAAATGGCATGAAATTGGCTGGAAATGGACTGAAATGGCCTAATTTCGGGTGTTTGGTACCCCGGATTTTATTTCCGCCGGGAATTCTAGTCGGCCCGGGTCCATTTCCTTCCATTTCATGGGTTTTCATTTCTTGGCCTCCCCCAAGAAATAATTTCCTACTTTGGTGGGCCCACATTTTGTCCAAGGCAATTTACGAAACACACCCTCCAGAATTCAAATGGTCCCCACCCCTTCTTCTTCTTCACAAATCGCGTCGTCCTCCATTACAGAGGAAGCTTCTCCTGAGTCAAATACAACATGCGAACTATTTTTTGGCAATGTTGTTATATTATAATCCATATAAACGGTGGCTAGAGTTTGGATCATATTGAGGCAAAAATGTTGCGCACAGATGAAACTGACGATACCACTGCAATTTTAGCATCTTTTGCAGCACGAAATCTTCTAGCTCTTTGCTGATTCATCTTTGCCTGTAGAATTACAACATCTGCACTTGAATGCATACAAAATTAAGCCTTTATTTTACAAATGTTGTATTAAGAAACAAAATATCCAGAGATCCTGAGTCACGGTGGAGAAATCGGTCTCGTCGTCCAAACCGTCGAGAAGATTCTCCCGGAGCCTCTTGACCTCCGGCGAGTATATCTCCAGCTCGGCCTCCTCCGGCTCGGCCCGGCCCCTCTTATTCTCCTTCAAGCCTTCCATCGGAACACACGCCCCGCCGCACCACACAAAAATCTCAAATTTTGAAGAGAGAGGACACAGATTGTAGAGAGAGAAAGCGTATGCTGCGATTAAAGACGAATGGGGCTATAGATTGAATTTCAAGGACAAATAAGTAATATGCTTGTTTTTTTAAGCACCATAACATCCCAATTCCAGCCTACCAAACATAGGGAATGAAAACATGCAAAAACCGGGATATCCATTCCCGGGATACCAAACACCGGATTTGCGGGACCCACCGGAAATAAATACCTAAGAAATCCACCCAATCCAGGATTTTATTTCCTAATCCTACCATTTCCTACTTTTTTATTCCTAGGCTACCAAACACACCCTAAGAATTAATTATAATTATACATCTAACTTTTCTTGGTTCTTTTGTCCGGTCAAACTATGACTAATTAAATGAAATGGAAATAATAGTTGATAGTCAATCTTCTACTATACATATGTTGGAAATTGTAGCTATACACGTACAATTATTTTATTAAGCCAAATAACTTAAGCCCTAATCTTGAAAAACAGTGTCAATGCTTTGACTGGTAGTCATGATATTGATGTTTCCAAGATTGCACGAGTGTGTGTGTGTGTGTTTTTCTATGCATATTTTTCTTTGATGATCTCTAAACAATCCGTGCCTTCCCATTTAGCAATTTTATATATGGACCACTTTAATTCTCTGATTCTGCTTTGTTTTCCAACAACTATAGAAAATTGCTCTTTTTCCAATATTAGATGTTTCTTTCGAACATGTTCTAATTTGTTTTTCATGTAAATGAAAGTTGAACAATCGACATATTTGACTTTGGAAAACATGAGTTGATATGATAGCAAGACTCGACGTGTGGTTTTGCTCTCGTTTTAATTGATGATTCTTGCTATTTATAAAATACACTGCGACTCATGGTTTTTGATATTATTTTTTTTGTCGTTTCAAAATTTTCGATACCTTTTTTTCGTAAAAAAATAATTAGTAAATTAAGTGTACAATTAGTGAACCCTTATTACAATTAACTTTCCAATTTAATTTTTTCAATTATCATCATTTAAATAAAAGAAAATGCCACAATTAATAAATTTATGAATTAAATATATCAAAATCCCTATTTTTTTAACTCTATCAGATCAAACCACAAGCTTTCATCTCCCCAATTAAATTTATCGCTGATCAATTAATTTCATCCACCCACCCAACCAACCGTTCATCTCCCACTCATTAAGTTTGTGTCTTCCATCTTCATCCTTCCATCTTCATCCCCACTCATCTCCTCCATGGCTGCCGCCCACCCCGCCATGGCCGCCGCCCCACCCTGCCATGGCCGCCGCCCACCGCCACCTCTCATCCTCCCTATCTCTCTTCCCGTTTTTTCTGAAGCCACCCGACTGGCTCACCGCCTCCAGTCCGCCCCATGGTCGGCGCCTCCCTTTCCCTCTCCTCCCTTTCCATTTCCTCCCTATTTTTCATTTTTCCTCCATGGCCGCCGCTGCTTGGTGCTGAAATGGTCAAGAAAAGCAAGAAAGAATTCAAAATCAAAAATAAGGAAGATGACATGACGTGATGACAGGAGAAAAAAGAGATTCAAAATTTTAATTGCTAAATTACAAAAATACCCTTAATGATATCTCTTACCTAATACACTTAAAACACTAAACACTCTCGTCTTAGTTTCCGCGCCGAAAAGAAAAGTCTCAGAATCTCTTAGACAGAGGGAGTAATTAATATTTAATTTATTTTTAAATTAATTATTAGATAATTGATCTATTCTTAGAGTAAATAAAAGTGGTATATGTATATTTTCAAATCGAATTTCGATGAGTGAAATTAAGTGTTCGAAGTTGACTGGACATACTTCATTTTTTAATGGACCATAAGTTATACCACATTGATTAGATATTAATGTGGGGTGATGTTTAATAATGATTAAACATGTGGGTGTTAGTAACAAGTGAGCCAAGTAGATGCAAGAAGGTTTGGGCTTTCGCGCGCACACAGACACGCACGTGCGCCGCCTGTCAGTCGTGCTGAGCCTCAGATTCGGGTTTGCGGTCATGAATTTGGATCTTGGCAATTGGTCATTTTGGCTTGTTCTCTATATTTTTTAGACCTCCAAAAGTATTGTGTTTTGGGCCGTTTAGAAGCTCATTTTGCATGGCCCAGTCCGTGACCAAGCAAAGCCCAACGTAATTGTTGGTTTGCCAAGCCCATTTCGTGTGACCGTTGTTTCAGCCATAATTGCTCCACCACCTCCACTACTCCACTACTTTAGTGGCAGCCTATAAATAGAGTTGCATTGTAGAGACATCTCTCACCTCTTTCTAGTTCGTCGAAGCTCTTGAGTACCGTGGTGCTGCTTCTGAAGAGAAATTCGTTTAATCTTTGGGGACGATACGCCTAAACCGTGAGTACCATCGGAGCATATTTTGTCTTGCGAAAATAGGGTTTTTCTTGACTCGGCTAGTTCATTTTTCTATATTTATTATCTTTTTTTTTACATCATAATTTTATTGCAACCTAATTTTAAAGCATTACGTTACAATTTCATTGCATTAAGTTGTAATTTTATTGCAACTTTATACGCCCGACAAATTATTATACTCGAAGTTCCAATAGAGAGAGGGTGAGAGGAGAGAAGATCGAGAGCGGCAACAAAAATGTTAAGAATTATTTTTACTAGCTGCACAATAAACATTAGAAATAGTACCACTGCATTGTGTTTCGATGCCCTATCTTGCCTCTCAGACGACAAGACGACGTGGTCTGACCCCATTCACATGCCTTGGCAAAAAAAAAGAGAGGGTCGTCTCTCAAAATGAATCCACCATCATCATGACTTGAAATCATGTGCTAGTTGTTTGGCTCAAGCTTGCACCATTCCTTTTGCTATGTGATTAGGACAAGAACTCAAGCTTGATTTTCCGCTAGAATTCAAGAACTCTTTGTGTGTGTGTGTGATTAGGGTTGCTAATTAACTGCGCCTAACTGCACAAACTCGACCATTTTAGTAGTTTACCTTCGTCAACAGAATCCAATCCAATCAATATATTGCATGACGTAATCATCTATGAGTATATTGCAATGCATAGGTGGGTGGGTGGTGTAGAAGAAGAGTTGAAGTATAGATAATAGTAGTACATAAGATAGCCAAAAGAAAGCTTGGATTTTGCAGAAGATATGGTTATCATCACATGTAGACATGATAGGGCCAACCGCATGTTTAGTGTTTTCACACTTTGATTTTTTATCTTTCAACATTTATCCATGCAGACAATTTTTTTTACAGCATTTAACGTCTCTAGCTAGTTAAAATCTTTTCACTTCTAGCTGCATCAATATTGAGTGATTCTTGAAATTACCATCTACCACTAGTAATACATTACTATTATATCCTACTTGCTACCTAGCTACTTTTCATAAAAATCACACGTGATTACTCCTGCCGTTGCTTCCGAAATTAATGGTCTGTTTGCTTTTTTGATTTTTCGGACATGTATTCCCACCGCTGCCGAATACGAGTTTTACGATATGGTTTTGAAATATTTTTCTTGTATAGAATACTACGACACTCAATGTATCCCATAGAAGAAAAATTATTTCAAAACGATATCGTAAAATTCGTATTCGTCAACGGTTGAAATACATGTAATTTCGAATGGAACGGACAGAGTATATTTTTTTCATTAAAATCATCAAAACTCAAAATCTGCCTGGTACCTATCTTGGTTTAAGACCTGCATATACAGGTATATTTAGGCCTTGATTCTTCATCTGACCAACTTTTTTAATTAATTTCAATCAATATATATGTGCTTGCCTTTTCATGTAGGGCTAAGTGTCTGTCCCATTCTACTATTACATTTCTCTCTCTCTCTCTCCATATATATGCATGCACCTCTCCTCAATGGTAATGCACCAAACTATTCCCTCGTATGTAGAAGTTGTTTTGATGGAAGAGCATTCATCATCATCTGCAGCAGATGAAGATTATGCAGCACCAGCTTCACCGGTGACAAAGATCTTCGGCTTCCCCGTCCGAAATTACGGTCATGCCCCTCCCCTGCACCAGCACGTAGACTTAGACAACAAGAGGTTCGAGTGTCAACATTGTCACAGAAAATTCGCCAACTCGCAAGCCTTAGGCGGCCACCAGAATGCGCACAAGAAGGAGCGGCAGAGGGCGAAGCGGGCCCACTTCGTCTCCGATCACCGCCGCCTCGGGACCGCGTCGCACCTGATCGGGCCCCATGGCGCCCGCTCGGGCCCGCCCGGCGGTAACGCCTACGCCTCTGGTCACGGTTCGAGGTTCCTCCTCCCACCGCAAGATCATCAGCATCAGAATGTTGTACCCCACGTTCTGTCGGGGGTACCTCTGAGGTACCAGGTGGCGCTGCCACGTCAGGCTGGGTATGCGGGACGTGGCGAGATGGGCCCGCGGTCAATGACAGATGTCAACGAGGGGTTGGATATTGATTTGCATCTGTGATGACACGAGTTGGCTTTTAATTAGTATTTCGACCGAGTTAATTAATTATAGATTAGTTTTTTTTATTCAAACTCCATTAATGAACTCATCTTCATTCCTTTTCCTTTTTCTTCTTCGTCTCTTTTATTTTTTTCCCGAATAAAGAATATATAAGTTGCGTTTGACTAAGTTTATAAGTAACTTTAAATTACGTTTGGAAGTATTTTTAACAACTTGTAAGCAATTTTAAATTAATTATAAACTTAATCAAACACCCACTTGATAATGAGAAAAGCTAAATATAATAAAGAGACAAGAGAACATAGAGGGCACGAGCTTATAACACAATTGTTGGATATAATGG
>JAOWBJ010116501.1:0-13749 GCA_028566335.1 Monarda citriodora | reverse complement strand
CAATGTTACTAATGGGCCGAATTGAATAGACCTTTCCATTGGGCTCGAGGGATTTAGGGTCGTATCCCATCACTGCCCCTCCCAAGTGTGAGGTAATGTCGCGGTTGTTTCCAGAAATGCTGAAGTCAAGCGGATGTGGAGGAGTTCGGGAGCTGACGTCACTCTGAAGCGTACATTGTACGCTTCAAAGCATTAAATGCGCTGATTGGTTTCTCGATAAAGAGGGATTCGAATCGACGCTTATTTTTGAATAAAAACCCTAGAGTGGCCTCATTCAAACTTTTTCTCCCTCACTTTCAAACTTCCTCTACTAAAGCTTTCTGTTTTATTGTGCTTCAAAGGATTTCATCGCCGAAAAAATCAGAAAAATCTGAGTCCAATCAGCAATCGTTCTTTCGTCTCTAACATAAGTAAGTATTTCTTCCTTATCGAGTCGATCGGGTAGTGACGATAGGGGGTTGCCGTTAGGGCTATAGTGGGGACTTCCACACCAACCGGCGGCAGCCGGAAAAAGGCTGATTTAATCCCAGTAGAAAGATTTAGATCGAGTCTTAGCGCCGATACTAACACCTCCCTCTCTCGTCATTACAATATGCCATCGGGGACTAAGTCATTGTCCCCGGCGATAACGATAGGGCTGACCTTCCTCCGGTCGGGTATTGCACATTATACGAAACCTGATTGGAGTGTAGCCTTCGTTTATCGCTCTTTCCCATTTTTGCCGAATTGCTAGAGTGGTTCTGCCTCCCTCTCGGTTAAGTGACTCCGAATTCATGGAGGCACTTGACCGCTTTTGCTGCCGAGGTGCTAGTTACAGGGTATGACTTTACCTTAGACTTAGTGCTAAGGTTTTTTCAATTTAAGAGGAAAGGGTCCTGGTTTTTTCTTACCCCTATTCGGCTATTTAAAGCCAAAACGAAATCCAAACATCCGAAGTGGCAACCCCGTTTCTTATATTACGCTGGGACTGAGGCTACCGAATTTGTATGGCGGGGGAGTGGGTCCGTAATCCGGCACCCTCCGACCAAATACTTGGGCGGGCTCGAAGACCTGCTCAAGGACACCCCTGACTCGTCCGAGGTGAGGTCAATCAACCTGACTCGTCGGCCAAGGACGAAGTCGATGAGGGTGAGGATTGTGTGCGTCCTCGTAGTGTGTGTTTTTTATTTATTTCTGCGTTTCTGACTTCGTGTTCTTTTTTTTTTTTTTGCAGTGAATCTGATGAAGAGCTTCGGCAAGAAGAAGACATCCGGACTGGGTCCCACTGCTGAAAAGGGGCCGAAGAGGCAAAAGACCTCCGGAGCCGTACTGCCAGCCCCTACTCCCACCCTAATGACAGTCTCTTCCTCGTCTGCCTCCTATGAGAGGACTTTGATGGAGGAGAAAATGCGAAAGAGGGGACCGAAGTCCTCTGTGGCTGCAACTGCACCTCCCTTACCCGGCCTCGAAGAGGAGGCTGGTACTGTGGCATCTCTTTTCGGGACTCCTGCTACTCAGGCCTTGGCGTGGCCTGAGAATATTGCCGAGGTACTTGCTGTTCTTCATCAAAGTTTTTTTTTAACGAAGTCTGCCTCTTTTGCAGAGAGCGAGTTGCTTTCCAGACTCGTAGCGGTCGAACTGAAGAAAGGCGCCTCCGAGCACCGGCGGCTCCAACTCTCTCTTACCAAAGCCAAGGACGATGCCGTGAAAAAAGGCATCCGAGGTTAAGGCTTTTGAATCAACCTCGGGCCGGGCGACGACTGAAGCTGCTAAAGCCGAGGCGAAGTGAAGGCTGCCGAGGCCGAAGTGAAGGCTGCCGAGGCCGAAGTGAAGGTTGTGAAGGCCGAGGTTGAGCTGCTGAAGAAGCAGCATGAGCAAGATGCGGCTTCCTTTGCCGCAACGCAAGGGGATGTGCTTCGTGCTTACACGGAGAAGCTATTCCCGAGCTCAAAGTTTTCGGCCTTCGTTGGCTGACTAAGCTCACTGTTGACCGAGGACCTCAACCGAGGCCTGATTAAGTAGTCCCCCTCTATGCTCGAGATGTGGCTGCCCGACTGCAGACCTTGCCACTACTTGACGTACTGGCTTCGTCGCCAGTGCCCTTGACAGTGGATGCAGTCCATGCATGCAATGCGAACCGGGACGAACAGATGGAGGGGGCCATGGAAAAAGTGGGTCCGGTGTCTCTGGCCCCGATCGTCACCGAAGTTGAGGGTGACGAAGAGGACAAGGAGGCGGAAGGAGAAGAGGGTGGGGAGGTCCCCAATTCTCCGAAAGATCAGGAGGTTCCCCCATCTCCTAAGGATTCAGAGGCTGCCCCAAAGGACTCTGAAGTCAATCTTGCTAAGGAAGGAGACCACGGGACGAAGAGGACCGAAGTGCCGGGGACGGCAACTGAGGGGGCTGGGAGTGGTCACAATGACCAAGGGGTTCAGACCGACTCTCTTGTATGACTTTGTTTCCTTTTCTTCTTAGTTAGGTCTTTAATATGTATTTCGGCCTTGTAGTACCCTTTTTTATCAGCATGAATGAAAGTCTTCTTTTGCTCTTGAACTCTTCTATTTACTACTTTATTTTTATATTTCCGTAGCTTGTTGCTCCTTTTCCTTTTTCATGGGATGCAGAACTGAAAGAGTTTACTCGTATTCTTAACTTCAAGGAGATTGAAATCTTGCATTGGAAAAAGTTGTACTCTACGGCTTTAGATGAAGCTGAAGGCAGAGTAAGAGATGACCAGATCAAATTTGACCAAGTGTTGGCTCGAGTTGTTGATCTCGAGACCACTCTTAAAGATACGGAAGCAGAACTGAAGGTTCTTAAAGAGGAGAACACTGAATACGAAGACATCATCCGCTGATGTAACGGGATGACAATTACCAAAGTGGAAGACCGCATGCAACAGATATGGCAGCCTAGTCTTAAAGTAAAGAAGCAATACGGTACGGACTGCGGGGAGTACCGAAGCGAAATTGAAGCTCTTCGGCCCATATCCGGAATATACAAGATTATCCTTGTTCGGTATCCGAAGCTGGTGAAGATATTGAAGGACAATCGGGGACTTCGAGCTCTACTATAATCTAATACCGGCCTTCTGAATACATCGATCAAGATTGCCAAGAAGTATTGAGACGCCAAGGTGGTAGGGCACCTCGGCCTCAAGGTCGTGGAAAGAGACAAGTAGGCTCCATTTCTCGAGGAGGCAGTCAAGGGGCCGAAGTCAGGAGATTTAACTTCGATGCTCTTTTAAGGGCTACGGAACCTGAAGACTTTGCGCAAAAATGGCTAAGTTATAGCAAGCCCCAGGACCTTCCGGCATCTTGAACTAGATCTCCTGTACTTGTAGATATAGATTAGTACTTCAATTTTTTTTTTGTAATACTTATATCTTTTTAATGTGAATAAAACACTTCTTTTTTGCTATCGTGAATCATCACTTAGCTTTTTACAGAAATTTATTTTTTTATTAAATTTAATGAACTTCGGCTTTAATAAAGGTAGCGAATCTCTTATACCGAAGTGAAATTGTCCTTATTTGGCGAGTTTTATCGGTAGGAATGGACTTCCTTTTACGCGCGTTTGAATGGAGTCGCCCGAAGTGGGGACTGCGGTATCGTAAAGGAAATTACCCTTTGATCAAACGAAATGCTTATTTGCCTTTAATTTAACCTGACAAAGTAGTCTTGTACCTTTGATAGAATATTTGACCCACTATTGTCTTCGGTATATTCTCAAAAAAGGGGGTCAGCCTTTTGAGACTAAGTTAGGAATATTAAATGCAAATGAGACTTCAGACATATGCATGGAATGATTAACTTATAAAAAGAAAGAGACAATGTGACAAACAACTTTATAAAAATAAACATCCGGACTGAAAACAGACTTACACAAAGAGAACTAAAACTTAATGCAAAAACTGACACTGCCCATCTATACATAGTATTTTTTTAGGTTTGAAATGTGCCAAGTTCGGGGAATATGCTCACCGGACATATGAGCCAATATGTATGACCATTTTCCGAGGACTTCAATAACCCGATATGGCCCTTCCCAAGTAGCTTCGAGCTTGTCGCGTTTCTTTGTGTTGTTCACCTCGTTATTTCTAAGCACGAGGTCATCCACTTGAATTGTTGAGTTTTCACCCTTTGGTTATAATACAGGGCTACTTGCTGCTTATCTCAAGCTTCTTTTATAAAATAAAGCTCTCTCTTTTCTTCAGCGAGGTCGAGTTCAGTCCGGAGTCCCTCTTCGTTTGCTTCAGTGGTGAAGTTCATCGTGCAAGGGCTGGGAATATGCTGATTTCGACCGGAATGACCGCTTCAATGCCGTATACCAGGCTATACAACCATAATACTTGTGGAAGATTCTCCACCCACAACCATTTGGCTCGATCTAACCAAGTTTTTAGCTCCTTTACTATGGTGCGGTTGGTGACTTCGGTCTGACCATTTGCTTGTGGATGAGAGACCGAAGTGAATCGTTGTTGAATCTTTTATTCTTGGCACCATTCTCTAAATCGCTTGTCAGTAAATTATGTCCCATTGTCTGAGACAAGGACATGGGGTATGCCGAAGCGGCAGACTATGTTTTTCCATACGAAGTCAAGAGCATTTGTACTTGTTATTTTGGCCAAGGGTTCGGCCTCGACCCACTTCGTAAAGTAGTCTATTGCTACAATCAAAAAGTGCATCTGTCTTGGGGCTTTCTCTAGTGGTCCCACAATGTCTATGCCCCACTGCATGAATGGCCATGGACTCTGCATGGTAGTCAGATCGGTTTGCGGCATCTTTGGGACATTGGCATGTATCTAGCATTTCGGCACTTCTTAACATGGACGATTGCGTCTTGGACAAGGGTTGGCCAATAATACCCCCACCTCATGACTTTTTGGCTAAAGCCCTGGCTTCAATGTGACTTCTGCACGATCCTTCGTGGGCTTCTCTTAAAACATAATCCGCCTCATCAGGTCCTATACACCTTAGCAATGGTTGTAGATAGGATTTTCTGTAGAGGGTTCTGTTTGTGTGATTTTTGTGTCTAATTTACCTTAGTATTTTGAGTTGTGTGAGTCGTATTTTTGTGCGTTTTTGTTCTCCACGTGTATTTTTCGTATTTGCGTTTTGTATGAGAATTGGTGAATTAACTGCATTTTGGGTTGAGAAGTGAAGAGATGTGAAGAAAGAGCGAAGAGGGAAGAGAAGAAGGAAAAAGAGAAGGAGGAAAACCCGGAGCAAGCTGGCCGCGAGGGCCAGCCATCGCTGGCCCACTTCCCGCGCCCGCTGGCGCGCCAAACCAGCCCCAACTGCCGAGCATGGCCAGCGACCGCTGGCCTAGCCCATGGGCGCTGGCCAGCTGGATTTCAAGCACGGAAATTTCCTTTTTAAATTAGGGTTTTGACACCTATATATATGAGATATCTTTGTAAACCCTAGCACACAATCTTGCACGACTTTTACTCAGTTTTTCATAGTTTTAAGTTTAGTTTTATTGCTTTGGAGCTTTGGAGATTCAAGACTTGAAGATCAATTCAATTAATCGGTTTTTCGTTCTTAATTCTTTCTTCCGTTCTTGTTCTTTGTTTATTTCTTTGATTTACTTTCTTGATTCTCCCGAGTTCTTAGTTTAGATTATTACTTTCTTGATTGCTTTGTTTAGATTTAGATTTCAATTATTCGTTTTTATCGCTTTCGGTTTTCAATTCCAAGTCTAGAGTTAAGTTTATTGCTTTCGTTTCTTGCTTTGATTCTAGGTTAGATTTAATTGCTTTGCTTGCTTCCAATTCTTAGATTTAGGTTTATTCTTCATGTCTTTAATTGCTTCGTTTATTGCTTTCTTAGAATTAGGTATATTCGCTTTCTTTTATTTCCTATGCCTAGGTAGTTTTATTTGCTTTCTCTAGATTAGATTTACTGCATTCTTTTACTGCTTTCTTAGGATTTAGAAAATCCCACTCAATTTCCTGTGTTTAGCTTCAGGGTGTTTAATTTCTGTCGTGTGTGTGTCTCTACATAGTTAATTCCCTGTTGGACTTTCCTTGAGATTCGACATATGGTTACCTTATTACTTGCTACTATAGATATCTTTCTATTGGGAGCACGTTTAGGTGAAACAGCCACCGAAGTGTCCTCAGATTTCTTGACTTCCACAATGGGAGTGGGGGTGAATCGGGTTTCCACCAAGAAATTCGCCAAGGCTTGCCCTTTTATAGCTTTGCGTGGGCAGAATGAGATAGAGTATTCTCCAAGCTCAATTGCCCACTTTGCGATTCTACCCAAGGCTTCCGGCATCGTTAGGACTTGCCGGAGTGGCAGGTCGGTCAGGACTTGTATTTCATGTGCATGGAAGTAAGGTTGGAGTTTTCTTGCGGCATTTACTAGAGCAAGCGCAACATTTTCCAGGGGTTGATACCTTGTTTCAGGAGACTTGAGGGCTCTACTGATGAAGTAAACTGGAAGTTGTCGATGACCTTCCTCCTGTACTAAGACGACACTTATGGTTTATCCGAGGCTGCGAGGTAAAGTGAGAGTTCTTCGCCTTCCATTGGGACAAATAAGGTCGGGAGCTTGGAGATGTACTTCTTAAGCTCCTTGAAGGTTGACTTGTGTTCGTCTGTCCAGATGAAGTTCGACGCCTTTTTTAGAACTTTGAAGAAAATAAGTTGTTTTTCAGCAGCTTGTGAGAGGAATTGGCTGAGCGCGGCCAAAGATCCAGTTAGGCGTTGAGCATCATGTACCTTGGTCGGCATCATCATATTTTACACAGCTCGGACTTTTGAGGGGTTAGCATTCAACCATTCCTTTGTTACCCAGCATCCCAGGAACTTCCCTGACCGGACCATAAATGTGCACTTCTTCGGGTTCAACTTCAAGTTCACCCGCCGAAGTATATCAAGGACGACCTTAAGATCGTCCGCACAGGTCGCATGTTGTTTACTTTGGACGAAAATGTTGTCTACGTAAACTTCAACTATCATACCTATGTGTGATTTAAAAATCTTATCTACGAGACGTTGGTAGGTGGCCCGAGCATTTTTAAGGACGAAGGGCATTTTCTTATAAGAAAAAATCCTAAAGTCCGTGATGAAGACCTTTGGGGGCATCTTCCTCACACGTAAGAACTTGGTGGTAACCCTTATACAAATCTAAGAAATAAAAAGTCTCGTAGCTTACAAGGGCTTCTACTTTCTTATCTATGTTGGGGAGGGGACAGCAATCCTTCGGTCAGTGTTTGTTGAGGTCGGTGTAGTCCACGCACATGCGCCATCCTCCGCCTACCTTCCTCACTATCACTGGATTCGCAATCCAGGTCGGACATTTAACTTCGAAGTGTATCCGTGCTTCAAGAAGCTGACGCACTTCGTCGTGTATGACCTTGTTCTTTTCGGATGCGAAGAGACGCTGATTTTGCTTGACCGGCCTGATGTCGGGGTCAATATTCAACCGGTGAGTGATGATACTAGGGGAGACTCCGGTCATATCTAGTGGTGACCATGCGAAAACATCGCTATACTCGCGCAATAATGAGATGACCTTGTCTCTAAGATGAGGAGTACCCGCGTAGCCTATTTTGACGACCTGAGAAGGGTTGTCGTTGCTCAGTGGGACCTCGTCTGTCAGCTCGTCCAGTGCAGGCATGATTTTCTCCTTATCCGACCCCAGTCGGGGCTTCTGTGATTGCTACTCCTGTGGGTGCTAAGCAAGCATCTTAGCTCCTCTTAGGGCGACTTGCATGCATTCCTTAGCCCGCTTCTAATCACCTCGCACCATAGCTATTCCCCCTTTTGTGGGGATTTTGATGGTGAGGTGGTATGTCGAGCAGATGGCTTGCACCGCGTTCAGCCAATCTCAGCCCAATATAATGTTGTAGGGAGAGGAAGCTTTGACGACGGAGAACTGGATTACAGCGGTCGAACTTGTCGGGCTTTTTCCCACGTAACCGGGAGTGATATAACCCCCTCCGGGTGAGTCTCTTCTTGCACAAAACTCCGAAGTGGTAGCGGGAAAGGTGCAAGGCGAGCCTCATCGAGTCCTAACTTATCGAAGCATTCCTTAAAGAGAACACTCACCGAGGCACCACTATCCACATATACGCGGTGCGCTAGCTTGTTAGCAACTCCGGCTTGAATTACCAAAACATCTTGGTGAGGGACGATGGCCGGCACTGGATCCTTCTCCGAGAAGGTAATGGTCTTGTCTCCTTTGAACCGCTTATGAGCAGGTTCTTCTCTTGGTGGTCCCCGAGCCTCGGTCTTGAGGGAAGACTTTGTTGCTCCGGATGGAATTCCAGTTATGGCAGTAACGACTCCATCGAAAGGAGGAGCGTTATTCCCTCCCTCCAGGTCTTGCTTCGGCCTTTTTTCGGCCTCACTATTGCATCATCCCCTCCCCGCTGTCGGCTCTTCATTTTCCCATTACTCCGCCCTTGGGATAGCTGGTACTTTTTAGGGGTACCATCTTGCACGAGACTCTCAATATTGGTAATGAGGTCTTGGCACTCCTTCATATCGTGGCCATGGTCCTCGTGGTACGGCGCAGTCTGGACCGGCGCTTTGATTCCTTTAGCATCGGACGTGGCGGTTCGAATAGGTTGACATGGAGCTCATAAATTTCTGCTCTAGACTTGGTGAGGAGAGTATACTGCTGCCCAGACTTAGGGGGATTATCGACCCTAGGTCCAGGCCTGGACTCCAAGGGACCTCGTTGTAGGCGATCATGGACTGCTTCTCCCTTCTCTACTTCACGCTTCCTGCAATTAGCGTCGTCTGCCCTAGCGAACCAATCTGCTATATCCATAACTCTGAGGCTGATCGAGGTTCAGCCCGAACTATTTCCTTAAAGAGGGCACCGGGCTGGATACCATTCTAGAATGCGGAGATGAGCAACAGATCGTTTATGTCTTCGACCTTCAAGCTTTCCTGGATAAAACGAGTCATAAAGTCACTGATGGACTCGTTTCGTCCTTGCCGGACTGTTAGTAAATGGGTGACTTTGGACTCGGCCTTCTGGAAGAATCTTCGATAGAAAGCTTGCATCAAGTCCCGGTATGACTTAATGCTACGAGGCGGTAGGCTATCAAACAACCTCCTCGTATTGTCGATCAACGGCTCCAGAATCAGCTTACACATGTGTATGTCGCTGAGGTTTTGGTTGATCGTGTTGTACTTGTACTGCAACATGAAATCTTGAGGGTTCCTAATCCCATCATACGACTAGATGTTGGGCACCCTGTACTTATCGGGTAAGGGCGTGTTGAGTATCATGTCGCTGAACGGAGTGAGGATCCGTCCGTACTTATCGAATCCGTCCCCAGTAAACTCAAGTTCGTCATCAGATGGGGTATAATTTCGAACTCGTTCCTTTGGAGGTTGACGAGTTCTGTCTCGTCGTTCTCCTTGGTAGTTTCGATTCTGTTGATCAGAGTGTCGTCATTCGTCCCTACACAATATCTTCAGGCTTGGCTTAGGGGAGCGATGATGATGAGAAGAGGCTGCCCCATCCTTGTATCGTCCGCGGGGTCGGACATCTTCCTTCCGAGGCCGGGCTGGTCCTTGTGCTCGGCGCAAGTATTCGACGAGGCTTTCACGGTTCTCCTCAAGGAAACTCTTGATTGCCTCGTCCATACTTTGGGTTGAGATATGGTTAGGATCCCTTTCGCCATTGTTTCTTGCCGAGGGAGACCCCTCGCTGAACTCTTCGCTTGGATCATCCACGTAATAATCCAAATTGTGCAAGACTCATTCAGGGGTCGGATCCCTTTCCTGCTGTTTCTCCGGATCCTTCTCTGGATTCTTTTCCGATTATTTTTCCACGTTCTTTTCCGGTTGTTGTGAGGTGGACTTGGGATTTACACCTCCTTGTCCGGCAGCGGTGGTCTTTGACGGTCTTGCCATGATCAATCCCTCAAAAACCTTACAAGATCTTAAACACAAAAATTAAAACGTTCCCACAGACGGCGCCGGTGATAGATCTAGGTTTTGAAAGAGAGGAGCAAAGAACAGGAAAGTAAAAGACACGAGAATTATGTGGTTCGATCCTTAGTTTCAAATCTACGTCCACGAGAGAATAAAAGAGCTTTGTATTGTATTTGTGATTACAAGATTGTGTGTGTTTCTCATCTATGCTACCCTCTATGTATAAGTATAGAGTATTACATGTTTGAGGAGTCTAATCCTACTACAACACTAATTAGGATCGGCCTTATCCCTTTATTTGAGCTTATCTCTTTGAGTTAGTCTTGATCTTCTGGATAACCTTGATGTTTTGGATATCCTTGATCTTCCGAGTAATCATACCTCTACTAGAGGTCTTGTTGTCGAGCTCCGAACTTCGTGGGCCAAAGTCATCTCGGTAGAGGCCCATCTGTGTTGGGTCTAAGATTGGGCCGAGGTGGTTGAGCCGTATCCTATCAAAATCCATGCATGTGAGGTGTATTAAATATTACATTCGCCTCGTGTCAATTATCCTAAAAAATATAGGTAAGATATAAAATAATGATAAAGACTCATGTGCGGTCGGCTACTAGTGTGGCCTAACTCATCAGGCCCAAAACACAATTGGCCCACAAATTCAAACAAATTATAAAGCCATTGAATTTGAAGTAATCGAAAATAGAAAGACAGCTTTTTTATTTTTTTTATTTTTCAAATTTTCTTTTTTTGTCCTTTTATTTTTTATTTTTCAGTTTTATTTTTTATGTGACTTCTTCTTTGGTCAAGAGTCGAACGAAGGGAGCTAAAGACCTCAGAACGAGTCGAAAAATCCAAATTATTGCCACTAGAATTATCTTTATATTAGTAACCGGAGCGAATGGAGCCGTAAAATCAAAGTCGATGGTGTAGCCCCAAAAAAAAACTAAAATTCAAATTAAATAATATTAATTTTTGAAAAAATTAATTATTTAATAATAATGAAGACTCTTTTGCTAGCCGTCCACATCTATTGAACTGAAGTGTGCCCTTAAAATAATTTGTATATAATGGTGGCAGGATGTATGGAGTAATAACGCACCAATATAATGATGATTTCTTGTATAATGCATATTAAAGATATGATAGGAGTGAATTAATATACGTTACTTAAGGGCACGCACATTAATTAATACAGTTAATGAATTGAATTGAAAAATTATAATTTGTAGCCCACAATTCAATACTAGTACAAGGGTAAACAGTGAATATTAATTACGTCCAAAGTGGGTCCCAAGTGTCGCTTATATATCGTTTTCTTGAAATTGGCTCATGCAAATGCTGTTCTTGTTTTCATGTTGTGCTTTGAATTCTTGTTTGTTTTTTCGTAATTATCATGTTCCGGCAAGATAATAAAATTATTTGATTTAGCACATTTAACCATATATCACCACATACGTTTGTAATCTTATGGTCAATAATTTCATGCTCCGGTCAGAATATTGTTGCGTTGTCTTGTCACGTTTATATAATATAATGATCGATGGAACTAGAAAAATATTATGATAGGTGAGTTTAATAAGAACTTCATACAATTTATAAGAAAAAAATGACGTATGGATTTAAGACACCACTTGATTGGATGTGGCTCTGCCGAAATATGGTAGTAACACTCTACAGTAATTACTAATAATGCTTATTTACACATGCATGCATATTTTTTTAGTTTTATGTAGTACTACTATCTCAAATGGATTTTTATTTGAATGTAGAAACCCTTAACTATAAGTAAATGTAAATTTTCATCATAAATTACATGATCAATTTTAACATATTACTATCATTATAGGTGTTTCAATAGGGTTTGCGATGAAGTTGTGTTACATTGTTTGTTCATGAAATGATGAAATACTAAAACAAAAAAAAAAAGAAAAGGGAACGTGCATTTGTCCGTTGATTTTTCCTTACATGTACAGTACCGTAGACATTCAAATAGCCCGAGTAGGATTTATTTCTTACTATCTCCGGTCTCGGTCTCGGTCTCGATCTCGATCTCGATCTCATATATCTGTATTTATCAATATTTTCTTTTCGATTCATTTTATTTATTTGTGTATTTTTTAAATCAGGAAAATTAATTGACTATAATTAATTTTTTCTTTTTAGAATCACATGTCATTTACTTTCTTGGTTCTGTACCGAGTTAACTTCAACAAGTATAGTGCAATGAAGATAGTATATGTGAACGATATTCTTGATTTTAATGTTTTGTTTGTATCTTTTTGCCTTTGGAATCTTAATAAATTATGGTTGTGAAGGGATTATAAACGAGCAACTGTTGCTAAAACTAGCGAATTTGCCATATTAAAGTGTAAATAGTTGGTGAACAATTTCATTTATTAAAAAGAAGGACTCATCTATTCCAAAAACATTTGATCTCCCAACTTAATATGCATCTAAGATTACTTATTTAATATCATCCCCATGATCAACCATTCTTCAGTAGACATCCCAAGCCTTTTTTCACTAATTTCTTATAACATTTTTCCATGTGTTGCAGATGCAAAATTAAGAATGTCAATCGGGTAATTAATACACTCGATTTCGAGCCCATCTAAACGGGCTACAAACTATTTTCAGTTCGGACAAATCGGGTTAAATTTTTTGATCCCGACCTTAATTAATCATTTACTAAAAGGCATGTCGTGGAAGAATTGTCAATCCAAAGACAAACGTAAGACAGCCAAGACTTTTTTTTTTTTTTTCTTGAAAAAAAAAAAAGAAGAAGAGGCTAAATCAAGTGAAGTGGGACAGTATTAACTTCACTGATAACGGAGTAAACATTGATAGTTGTATTGTGCGTAAGAAACAATCATTACAAAGTAAATTTTGTAATACAATAAATTTGTACCGGGCATATAAAATTATTACAAAATTGTGAAGAAGATTACAACGCAAATGCTAATAATAAAATGCAAACCGAGTCGAGGATAGCCCTCTATCCGCAAGACGAAATACGCCCCGGTAGTGCTCACGGTATGGCGTATCGTCCCCAAAGATAAAACAACTTCGTCTCTTGTGAGGCAGTACCGCAAATCACAAGAGCTCCGGCGAACGAAATAAAGTTTGAGAACTGAGCTTAGACACTATAATGCAACTCGTATGCAATGCAAATGTAAAAAAAAAAACTTAGAGCACTAGAAGGAATTTCACAAAATATTATACCTACAAACCCAACAAGAGCTCCTATATATACTACTCATGGGGAATTCTCATTGATGTCAAGACATCAATTTTAATCGGTGAAATAATTGTGTGTTATAACAATGCAATCAATTGCAATCAATTGCAATTAATAATTGCATATTACAATTTATAATTGCAATTAATGAATTTGCCTACAACAAATTCATCTCCAACCCATAACTCAAATATATTATTTCTTACTCACCAAATTAATGGTTTTGAGAACACGAATATATTTCAATTATTTAATTATCAATTAAATAATTAACCACCATATATAATGATGTAAAACCATCATATCCAACACAATTTTCTGACTACGCCGCTGACTACAAATACTAGTGTTATGGTGGGATTTTGCCATAAAAATGTTTGCAAGGAAGAGGAAGAGGACAATGGCGTAATATCACAGAAAAAGAAGACAAAAATGGGAAACATGAGAGAGAAACGTACTGTGTGTTTTGTTTTGTTTAGAGCGTTTCTGACAGTATTCTCTGCTGCTATTGCCATAGATGGGATGGGATGGGATCTCTTTTAGTATAGTAATTTACACTTATTATTCGCCGACAATGACAACATTAATATTTGTGTAATGTTTGTAGTAATGTTTGTTACAGTAGTGA
>JAOWBJ010116398.1:0-13757 GCA_028566335.1 Monarda citriodora | reverse complement strand
ATGTGTCCACTGAGTGCTTCAAAGTACTCAGCCCTGCATACGTTTTCCTTGTATGCAGGTTGAGCAGGTCGCAGGGGATCAGAGTGACGCGGTGGGTCCGAGGTTCGAAGCTCTTGGTGGTGTTCGTCCTCATACGAGCACTAGAGTCAGCCGTTGTCATTTCCAGTTCACCTCCTTATGGTTTTCTTCTTTTGAAATGTTCAGTTTTTGTAATGACTTTGCACTCAGTACCTCGTTATAGCCTACTTTCCGAGGCCTAAGGGATCGATGGTTTAACTATGTTATGTAAGCTTTAAATTTCTCAAGACAATGTTTTTACTTGAATCAAATGTCGTATGATTTCTTGCCAAAGTCTTTTAACTCCAAAAATATATATACGTTTATTTTAGTTTAACCACATATGAAGAAGTTTTATAACATTTCAAAGAATTCCTAGCCCCATTGGCTCTCTTTCTAGCGATACCCCATCCCTCCTTCTCAAGTGTGTTGCGTGAGTCTCGATTATAAAAGAGACATGTTCGAGTTTTCAAAAGTAGCATCTCTAGTCCTCGATAAGTCCCCTTTACGTTTTTGCACTGAAGTTGTTCTCGTCGTATATATATATATTAAGAGTTTTTAGTTTGAATTTGCACCCATCCATTCACCTAGTTCTTAGGCTAAATCGTCCCCATTCAACCATCTTCCGTTCGCCAACTCTTGCACGGTAGCGACCACGGGACTTGGCTTCCTTCGGCAAGTCTTGAGGGTCGTTACATTATGTTACGATATACTTAGTGTCAAAAAATCATGGACGGGGAAATAACATATTATATGGTTTATTATTTATAAACTTGTTCTTTTCGAGTTAACCGAGACATATTATTTTGAAAATGGTTCAATTCCAATTACTCGATTCTCGGTTCTGTGTTTAGGATGATTTTTTATTCAATTAATCAAACCGAGTCGAACCATATCATATAGACATTTCTAATTTTACACTAGTGTCGTGTCCGCGCGTTGTGATGGAAAGAATTAAATATAAAATTGTTTTTGTCTTGTGTTGGAATATTTGGTTAAGGGGAATTTTAATGAATAAAATTCCTTATTTGTTTTGATTATACCAAAGCCCCCAGCTAAAATATTAATGTTCTTATAGTCTTGTATAAGAACTCCCCTAGATGAAACACTTGTGTTGGAAATATACCAACACATGTAATTGTGTTAATTAATTGTTTTGATTATACCAAAGCCCATTTAGCTAATTATCCATGTTCCTATAGTCTTGTAAAAGAACTCCCCTAGATGAAGAACACTTGTAAATATTTTTCATGTATTTAGAAAAGCTCAATTTTTAGAGAGCTTAAATTCTTTTCAAGTGTATTTCTACAAAGCGATCAGTTGAAGACCTAGCGAACTCTTCATTAGAGAAGTTTGGCCAAGCGATTTTGCTGCCTCTCGAGATTTCAACGCCAAGCGAAGTTTTTCCCTAGCGATAATCTTTAAGCGATAAATCTCAAGAGAAGTCTAATGCGAAGAGCAAGAGCCAAATGCATTTTCTTCAAGCGATATAAATTCAAGCGACATTTGGCCTAGCGATTTTGTCAAGCGATGTTTCTCATAGGGATATTCTTCAAGAGATGCTGACAAAAGCGACATCCAATCAAGAATGTTCTTCAACCTTACAAAATCACTGGAGAAAGAGGCGCGACCGCTACTTCAACAAATTCCTAGCGTCGTCCAGCGCGAAATTCAAAATTCCTAATGTTACGGGCTGCATTTAATGAAAGTCAGAGCCTAAGTGACAGGTGGACACGCGGGAATGGCAAACTGATCTGCATATCAACAGAAGATCTCTTCGTACAAGATTTGACTACAGTGTCGTGACAAATTTGCAACCTACCCAATCAGATTTGCGGATTTCAAGATGTACGAGGAAGGAGACGTTGAGATGAGACTCTCTCTCTCTAACGGTCACATCAACAATTTCTCCTATAAATACTGCTGAAGACCTCAGAACTCAACAACTCAACAACGTGCAAACAAGCCCTCATTCTGCAAGTGCTCATACTTGCAAATTCTCACAACTCTAGCTAGAACTCAGAAAAATCCTTAGAGTTGATAGTTGAGTTCCTTAGAACTTCTCATGTTCTAAGTTTGCAGTAGTTCCTCAACCCTAAGTGTTCTTGTTTATACTTGAACATTTAAGAAGAAGATAACTCTATCTTTCCTTTGAATACATTGTCAAAGAGTTGTCTTGTAGTTAGAGAGTTTGTTGTGAATACAACAATCATGTATCTGTCCTATGTGAGACCGAAGTCACTTATCTGTCCATAAGCGGGACCGAAGACGCTTAACTGCCTAACCGGAAGACGTAAGATCCGTATATTGTCCAACAAGAGGACCAAAGATCTGGTTTGCTAACTGTTGTTAGTGTATTCCTTCCAAGTTTGGAAGAAGAGTGGACGTAGGTGTTTTACCATCGAACCACTATAAACTCGCTCGTGTCCTTATATTTATTTATCGCTTTGATTATTGCATATTTACAAGCACACACTCACTAAGCAAACTCACTGTTTTAACTTAAAGCAAGATTTTCTCAACAAGCACTTTATTGCTCACCAAATTTCGCACGCTCTAGACTCTGACCAAGCGACCTCTTCACTTAGCGAGTTTTGTGAAGAAGTCGCTCAATCTTTGCCTTAGCGATTTTTAATCACTAAGAGAGGTTTTCTAAAAATGCTTAAAAGTTGAAAAAGAGGTCAAACCTCTTACACACGTATTCACCCCCCCCCCCCAACTGTGTTCATAGTGCTACGGGCCAACAAGTGGTATCAGAGCAGGAGTTCATTTGAACTACTGCTTTGTATATCAGTGTCGCTTTAAACTTTTTTAAAGTGACACAATTGTGTTCTTTTGAACAGATCTTTTGAGAAAGCTTTCATTAAGTTACACACGAGCATACTGCATTTTCTAATTGTTTCTCAAGATGAATTCTATAGGATCTCTACCATAATTTTTAGTCGAAGGATATAACACTTGGAGTTTCCAAGTGGAGTCGCATCTTGCATCCATGCACGATTGAATGTGGGAAGTCATTACAGATGGTCCAATAAACATAATGAAATGTTCTCTATCAGGTGATCTTGCCAGACCAAATGTATATGAGGAAAAGCCACACGAAGAGTTCTCTCCTGCAGATTTTAAAGTGGACAACCTGGATAGAGTGGCCAGAAATGTTATCCAGTCTATAGTGTCAGATGCTCATCTAGCCAGGATAATGAAGTGCAAGATAGCGAAAGAAATGTGGGAAACCCTAGCCCTCCTCTCACGTAGAACAGAAAAGATTAAAGAGAACAAGTTGTCAATTCTCATGAGAGAATTTGAGGCGCTAGTGATGAAGCAGAATGGAAGCATGGAGGCTTTCAAGACAAGAGTGTCTATTCAAGATAAGGAAATCAGCACAAAGGTTTGCCACGCACTTTCCGGAAAGTGGCAAACGATCAAGGAAAATTGCTTATTCAACAAAGATCTCAGAGCTCAATCACCCGAGGCATTATTCTCGTATTTCAAGGCTATGGAGTTCCACCTCAACAAGAAGGAGCTCAAAGATTCAGAAGAAGAAGAAAAGTCAAATCCGCTAGAGAAGGGCCTAGAATTCAAAGCCGCTAACATCAACCAAGAGGATACCTCGTGTGCCTTTTCTCATGGTGACATAGCGGATATGTCAAAAGAGGAATTGAAGGAGTTCGCTCTTTCACTCATCAGAGGATTTAATACTTCCAACGCTCGTGCTGCAAAGTACAAGCGATTATATAAGAAGCAGCAAGGACAGCAAGGTCGCTTGCAAAGTAAAGGGAAAGCGGAGTCCAGCGCTCATGGTCCGCCCGATGTCAAATATTCAGTCATATGCTATGAATGCCATAAGGTGGGCCATTATAAGTCCGAATGCCCCTCACTATCAGAGAAAGAGCGAGAGGAAATTAAAGCCCGCCAGAATTCTCTGAAAGCATATATAGCGGAAGAAGCATCCGTCCCCGTTGATGGAGTGAACCATGATGAGGATCAGTTCACTGATGATGAAGCACTGAAGCAGAAGCGAATCAATTGTCGCTTGATATGGGGATGTTGGCTTTCGATGAGGAAGAGACTGAGTTCAATCTCATGGCTATGAGCGACGTGACTCTGAAGCAGCTGACGAGGTAATTAAATGCGAACTTAAAGACTCGTCAATTGCACTCTCACACGTGCATTGTGTAGCGGATATTCCTCAGAAAAATGAGGATGACACCACTACACAATATGATGACAATGAGCTGCTAAGTGATTACCTTAACCTAGTTGAGAATCACGAAGCATTGCAGAAGCTCATAGGTCGCTATATGAGCGATAACGCAAAGCTGAGCAAAGAGCTTAAATCGCTCAAGGAAAAGCACAGTGAAATCGCTCATCAGCATAATGACTATGTAGCTCTGCAAGCGAGTCATAGAGAACTTGAGCATAAGCTCTCTGAAAGCCGCTTGGAGAACAAAAAGCAAGCGGATCAAATCGCTAAGAGCAATAATGAACTTAGCAATTTGAGAAGTGAGCTTAGCGATCTCCAAGAGCGCTTGGAGACAGCTCAAGGGTGTGAACAACGCCTACATTTCAAACTCAAATCTCTTTACGATGCATCTCAAGCTAGTAAGAGAATTGAGCAATCTCTCCTGCCTCATGGCTCTAAGGAAGGGATTGGTTATGTAGCTGTTCTCAACCAACCCTCTACCTCTACCGGTCAAATATTTGTGCCTACTTCTATAAGTGTATCGGAAAAGCCCACTGCCGCTCCAATACACACCGGTAAAGAAAATGAGAAGGAAGTTCCAAGCATCCCTCCCAAAACCGCTTTAAAACCTAAAGGGAGTGGTGTGCCAAAGAAAGTGGATATGGCCAATGACTGAGTGAGGCCAAAGCAGATTCCTTCTAAGCCCAGAGAGCGATTCTCTTATCAGGGAAGAAGGAACAACACTTACAAGCGTATTCAAAAGCGTGATTATCCATAAGCGGAACTTCGGAGTTAAGCGAATTTTAATAGAAAACGGAAACAAAATCGCTTCACTCCAGTTCAATACCATCCTCACTTTTGGCACTATGCCGAGGATGAAGCACCACGCACATATCGCTCTCAAAGGTACCGCTCAGGTGGGGACTTCGCTTAGCGAAGAAGGACGAGCGATTTTCCCGATTTTTGTTCCGGGAAAATCGCTCGTCCGAAATACACTAAGCACACTTGCACATGTTGTTGTGAGACTCACTCTTACAACACAGCAAAGGTTTATAGGGCTCTGAAGCCTCAAGCCATTTCACAATTCAAATCCGCTAAGGACAAGGGCCAAAGTGCTAATCCCAAAGGACCCAAATTCATTTAGGTACCTAAAATTCGCTCTTAATTTTGTAGGGCAGAATCAAGAGGAAAGGAACAAGAAAAAGTTATCTGGTACCTAGATAGAGGGTGCTTAAGACACATGATTGGTGTCAAATTTTTCCTCACGGACGTTGAAGATAAAGAGGGACCTCCGGTGGTCTTTGGTGACAATGCCAAAGGAATCACAAAAGGATATGGTATACTGCAATTGGGCAATCTGAAAATTGAAATAGTTTCATATGTCCAGGGGCTTAAACAAAATCTGCTTTCAATATCTCAAATACGTGATAAGGGATATATTGTTGAATTTGTTGCTAACAAAGTCTTTATCAAACATGGTTCAACAAAGCAGATAACTCTCAGGGGAACACGACATGGCAACATGTATGTAGCGGAGTGGACCTCAAGCGACAAAGAAGTTTGCTTGGTCGCTCGAAGCACACCTAAAGGAGCTGGCTATGGCATCGAAGATTAAGCTATCTCAACTTTCAGTCGATCATCACCATCGCAAGAAAAGACCTTGTTCGTGGAATCCCAAATGAAGTATTCGTAAAAGACCAAGTCTGTGCAGCATGCCAAAACGGAAAGCAGCCAAGAGCGTCTTTCCCAAGCATTGAAGAAGGGTCTTCCAAGCGAATACTTGATCTGCTTCATATGGATCTTCACGGTCCAGTATCTCCTCGCTCTTTTAATGGAAGAAAATATACCTTAGTTGTAGTGCATGATTTTTCTCGCTTCACTTGGGTAGTTTTCTTGTACAACAAAAAGGAGACCTTGAAGTTATTACCGAGGCTGCTAAAGCAACTTTCAGTGGAGAAGAGCCTCAATATAATAATTATTCGTTCGGACCGTGGCACAGAGTTCTTAAATGCTGTAATAGATGATTACTGTGCAGAGCTTTGAGTAAAGCGACAAACTTCAGCTGCTAGAACTCATCAACAGAATGGAGTAGCAGAGCGGAGAAATTGAACTATCAAAGAAACCGCTCGAACAATGCAAGTGGACGCTGAATTGCCACAACGTTTATGGGCTGAAGCGGTATATACAGCTTGCCACATCCAGAATAGAACAACCATCAATGTCAGACATCAGAAGACTCCATATGAATTATGTACAGGGAGAATTCCTAATATCTCTTACTTTCACATTTTTGGTTGTTGGTGTTTTATTCATAACAATGGGAAAACACAATTGCGTACTTTTGATAGCAAAGCTGATTCGGGAATATTTTTAGGGTATTCCTTCACCACCAAAGCTTATAGAGTATACAATTCTCAAACTCTAGTTGTGGAGGAAACACCTCATGTTGTATTTGACGAAGCTACCTTTAAGACTGTGCATGACATAGGAAATCGCTCAAGCGAAATAGGGCTTCCTATAGATCGCTTGAATATCAACCAAGCGGAAATTGAAGGTCGCTCGAGTGGTCCAGAAACTCGCTCGAAGTCTAAGGAAGTTCCCATTCCCGCTATCCCAGTAGAAAATGAAGACCCTAAGCAGGATCCAAGTCATCTGCCTGAGGTTGAAGAGCGCCCAACCTCCTCAGACGATCGTTTGACCTCACACGATGTTAATGGTGAGGAGCCTCAGTTCAAGAGCCAATCAGTGGCAATGAAGAAGCAAGGGATAATGAAGCAAATGCTGAACTCGCTCAAAGAAGATTATGGCTTCGAAAGCACGACCCGACTTAAATCATTGGTGATCCAAATCTCGGAGTTAGGACGCGTGGTACTCTTCTTCATGGACAAAGTTGTCTCTTCAGTTGCTTTCTCTCATCTATCGAGCCAATAACATTAGAAGAAAGCGCTTGCGAACCCTAATTGGATTGATGCCATGCAAGCGGAGTTGAACGAGTTCAAGCGGAATGATGTATAAGAGCTAGTCGATCGTCCCAAGCACCAAAACGTGATTGATCTAAAGTGGGTATTCAAGAAAAAGCGGATGAAGATCACGTGGTGGTTTGCAACAAAGCTCGATGTGTTGCAAATGGATATTGTCAACAAGAGGGAATCGACTACGAAGAGACCTTCGCACCAGTAGCACGCATTGAAGCAATAAGGCTATTCCTAGCCTTCGCAGCATCCAAAGGGTTTGTTGTATATCAAATGGATATGAAGAGTGCTTTTCTGAATGGAGTGCTGAAGGAAGAAGTGTATGTAGAGCAGCCAGCCTGTTTCAAAGTGGGTGACAAAGTGTATCGGTTGAAGAAAGCACTATATGGATTAAAACAAGCCCCTCGAGCTTGGTATGACACACTCTCTACATTCTTGGTCGAAAGAGGATTCAAGAAGGAAAGTGTTGACCGAACGCTATTCACAATAAGTTATGGAGATGACACTTTATGGGTGCAAATATATGTAGACGACATTATCTTTGGCTCTCCAAACCCGGCATTTGAAGACAAATTCGCTGCACTCATGAAGCAAAAATATGAGATGTCCATGATGGGCAAAATGTCATGATTTCTAAGGCTACAAGTTAAACAGACCAATGAAGGGATTTTCATCAATCTGGCAAAATAGACAAGAGAAATGATCACTAGGTTCGGAGTTGAGAAGGAGCAGACAGTCAGTGTCCCTATGTGCCCAAGCCGGAAAATTCACTCCAACCCAGATGGAAAAGCGGTGAATCCCACCGAATATAGAGCTCTAAATAGGATCGCTCCTATACCTCACTTCCAGTCGTCCAGACATAGCTTATGCAGTATGTGTTTGTGCACGATTCAAAGTGATCCTAAGCAATATCATCTCGAAGCCGCTAGGACAATCCTAAAATATTTGAAAGGGGCCATCAACTTAGGTCTCTGGTATCCAATAGAAGACGGATTGGAGCTTAGCGGATATTCTGGCGCTATCTTTGGAACTTACAAGATCAATAGAAAATCAACAACAGGAACATGCAAGTTCCTAGGAAATAAACTTGTCTCATGTTTTTCAAAGAAGCAGACAAGTGTAGCGACATCGACCACTGAAGCGGAATATATGGCCGCTGGAAGCTACTGTTCACAAGTTATTTGGCTCAAGAATCAACTTATGGATTACAACATAGAATCCAAAGAAGTCCCAATTTATTGTGACAACACAAGCGCAATCTTGATGACCGTCAATCTAATTCTGCATTCAAGTTGCAAGCATATCGAGATAAGAAATCACTTCATAAGAGATCATGTGGAGAAAAAGAATGTCAAAGTGGTCAAGATTCACACCAACATTCAGCGAGCGGATATCTTCACAAACCTGCTTGCGCAAGATCGCTTCAATATGTTGTGTGTGGAATTGAGTCTACTAGACCCTGAAGAGGATAAGGTGGATCTAGGAGCATAAGCTGAATGGTTTCCCAAGGATTGTTGAATATCTAGTTAAGGGGGAACATTCTATCTTGAGGATATAAGGGGAAGAAGAAGAAGCGGAAATGGGAAGAAGCAGATCGCTTGAAGAAGCCGCTCGAAGAAGTCGCTCGGCAGAATTCGCTCGATTAGACAAGGAACATGACTAACGGGTCCAATTCACCGCTTGTTCATAGACGCTTCATTGAGGTATCAATCGAATTACAATATTCGATTGACCAGTAAGTCTTCTTTCCTTATTTCCATTCGCAGTAAATTAATTTTGTGAAAAATTCCTAGAGAAATTCACACTATTAATTGAAAAATGGTAAAGTGTTGGCGCTTTTAAATCTTAGAGATTTTTACTTGAGAGAAAGACACTACGCTCAGCAGAAGCTGAAAAAGCGGGCCGCTCTCAAAATTCATAATAATTCTCTAAATCAAAACGATTCAACTAAATGTTCTCAAAGAACAAAATTATAGCTTTATAATCTATAGCTTTAAAAGTGTCAAGCGTTTTTCTTTAGAAGCAGAAATCAACTTGTTAGAAAGTCGCTTGAGTGATTATCCAAAATACGCTTTAAAAATTCGCTTAAAAAATATCGCTCGAGAGACTAGCTAAAACCCGCTTATAGAAAAATCGCTCTAGTGAACAAAAGCGGAATATCGCTAAAGAAAATCGCTAAAGAAGATCCCTAGCGGATATCGCTCGAGAGATCTCTAGCGGATATCGCTCGAGAAAATCTCTAGCAAATCGCTCGAGAAAATCTCTAGCAAATCGCTCGAGAAAATCGCTAGCAGAAAATCTCTAGCGATTTCTGCTCATTAAATGCACTGACAACTGTGCACTTTTTCACTTTTTGCAGGTACCTTTTTACTGTAGCGACACGTCTCCCTAAACCAATCTTATCCTTCCAATTTTCAAGGGCAAATCCCAACCGTCAACTTTTCAAATTCTTTTAAACCTTTTCAAATTCTTGTCCTTTAGGACATCAAATCTTAGTCGTAGAATTCCTAGGGTCACTATGCCTTCAACGGCTTAGATTCAAAAAGCCTTAACCTATATAATACTTACATGCAAATCTTCCACTATACTTCATCTTCTCAAACAAGATTTCGCTCAAACCCTAACCAACCGATTTCACGCAAATCATCAACAATCCTACTCAAAATCCCTTCCAATCTTTCAATCAATGGCACCCAAAACCAAACCCACTACCATCTTCGACTTCACTAAAGACGATATTCCCAATATCGAAGACCATATTTTAGTCGAACCTCATATCAACCTCGATGCCTTTGATCGTGTCAATGGTGTCATTGGTAAAGCCATTCGTCTAGCAAACTTAGAGACCTTCATATCTTGTTGTCCTCATGAGATATACCCGATCCCAATCATCGAGTTCTTCAGGAACTTGCATGAAGAAAATCTTACCACCTCCATATGCGTCTGCCGAAACCCCAACAAACTTCACCAAAGAACATCTACACCCCTAAACCTATCCAAAATCACAGATGCCCTTGGTCTTCGCTCGACTGGTCTAGATGTCGAGAGGGCTGGAAGTTCTGATCTCACGGTTATGCTAAGGAGAATCTCACTGGATGCAAATGAAAGTTATATTCAAGGCAAATCCCAAACAAAGTGCTTGAAGCCGATTTTCAAGATGTTGTGCGACATTTCTACCAAGATTATCTTTAGTCACGTTTCTAGCCCACATCAATTACAAGGATGAAGTTGAAAGTCATGTGTGCACTTGTGGATGAACTTCGAGGGATTCATTACGACTGGGCAAAGTTTTTGGCGTCCCAGTGGATTGAAGCGAGAAAAGATGTACAAAGGAAATGAGGGCCTTTCACATTCTCTACAGATTCAACTATCCGCTATGGGAATGTGCTTTCAGCCGCTATGCTGAAAATCAAGGAGAAGAGGGGAGCAATCTTTGACACAACTTTCGCCTTCAAGCCTACTACAAGGCCTCTCTACAAGGATAATGCGGATGAGGTGATTAGCGATTTTCTCATTATCGCTCAAGTTGAAGACCCATCTGATGTCGAGAAAGTCGCTACGCCAGTTAAAGCGACGAAGAAAAAGACGAGTAAAAGAGCCGAAGTGCTAGAAGCGCCAATCTTTGAAGAAGAGGAAGAGGAGGCTGATAAGTGCGCTTAACATTGAGCCTCTTTCCGCTGTTGTTGATTCAAGCGAAGTGGAAATCACTTCTCAGGAGAATGAAGCGGAGACGGGTTAAGAAGAAAGAGAAAATGAGGTTGTAGTGGAAAATGAAGCAGAGCCGGAAGTTCAAGCGGAGTCAGAGTCAACTCATGGAATTGTCGCTTCTAAAGGAACCGCTCTTGCGGAGTCCGCTCAAGCAGAAACTGCTCTTGAGGAAACCGCTCAAGAAGAAGAGATCGCTTACGAGCAGAGGAAATCCCTTGCTGCCAAGGGCAAAGAAGTTGTTGACGATTCGATGGAGTTATGAGAGGATGATTTTTTCGATCTCATTGAGAAAGGGGAAGATTTGTTGATGAATGAAGATCTTCCAGATAATGATGAATTTCTAAAAGAGCTGAATGCATTGGATATCCCTTCCATTTCTACGGAAAGAGGTCAAAAAGAGCTCGTAGAAATGGAGGCCAAGATGACTTTAGCGGACATAGAGCAATACTTTCAGAAGGTAGAGCTCACTGAGGAGGTAAAGCGGAGTTTTTCTGAGCTTCTTGCTTACACGAAGATACGAGGGACTGGATTCTACAAGATCTTTCAAGCGGAAGATGCTATTGGTCTAGAGAAATTGAAGATGGATGAAGCAAAAGTTCTCTCGAACTTTGAGTTCCCTGGATTTCATGTTCTCGTCGATGAAGGAACAGTTTGGCAGAAGATGGAAGAGGTCCTCGCTCCTGCTCATCCAAACATTCGAAGTCTTGTGCCCACTCGAATGCCGAGTCTTCAGTTGCTGTGCATGGTCCAAGAAGCAAAAACTACCTTGTTAAAGAATGAAGAGAAGTTTAAGGAACTCACTTCGGAGAATGACGCTTTGAAAGCAAAGATAAGTGAAGTGGAAAAGGATGCTGAAGAGAAGAAAGCGGATTTGGAGGAGTCTATTCAATCCCTGAATGATTAACTGGTCCCAAGCGATAAATGTGCAAGACTCGCTCACACATGAGTTGTTTACGACCAACCAAGAGCTCGCTATGCAGAAAACTCTCTTGGAAGTAAATGATGAAGAGAAGAATAAACTCTTGGAGGAAAAGGAGAAATTGCTAGCGGAGAAGGAGAAGGCGCTAGCTCAGAAGGAGAGTTTGCTACAGGAGAGATAAGTGCTACAACCAGAGATTGACTGCTTGCAAAGCTAGAGATTGTAGTCGCTCCGGTTGCAGATGAGATCTCACCGATTGGCCGTGATGAAGGAGCTTCTAATGCTCAGATAGAAGAGGCCATCGAGCAGACTGCCCAGCTCACTCCACACATTAAGGCAATCATTGATGACATTCTTCGTACGCAGGTCCCACAGTTTGCTCATTCTGTGTTAGGGACATTTCTGCTAAAAGTGGAGAAAGAGGTCAAGGAGTTAGTGAAGACGGATGGTGCTTTGAGGTCAACTGGTGTTGCTAAACCGTTGAGCGGACCTGTCAGCAAGGGGGAAGGAAAGGAGAAGTCGCTCGGTGTTGCTCCTCCTGCCAAGGGAATCTCTCTCAAGGAGCCTGTGCCTTCATCGTCTAAGCAACCCGTGCCCGAGCGAGCTTTAGTCTGTGCTGACGAATCCGCTCTGGATCAAGTTCCTGCTCCCGCTCTGAATTTCCTTCCGATCAAACTCCTGCTCTGGATCAGTTTGTTGTTGTTTTCGCTCCCGATAAGTCTATTGAAAAGCAAAAAGACGATAAGAGCCCCAAAGAGTCTGCTGCAAAGAAAGCGAAAACCTCTACTCAGCCAAAGAATTCAAGAGGAGAAAGAGCCGATAAGAGAGAGGAAATTAAAGAGGAGTTTCAAGCTAATATTTTTGCATCCGCTATGTGCCTCAAAATCAAGGAGAGAGGGATGTGTTGAATATTTATGCTTGGGACTTGATCGCTTCATACATGATCAAGGAGAGTGAGACCTTCGAGTGGAATGTAGAGACAAGGAAGCTTATCTGTGATGTTTTGCAAGAGATCAGGCCCAAGCTGAAGAGCGAAGAAAATAAGGTCGCTTTCCCTGCCATCAAAGAGAGGATCTTTTCCAGGACGCCAGAAGAAATCAAGAAGTTTCTCGAGGAAAATAAAGTGAGAAGTGTAGCGGACTATGTGCCCACTAGATGCCTTGATGAATGGCAGAAAGCGGAAGTTCGCTTTATCAAGATGCATCACTTTTGGCACATGTACAGGACTGCTAATACCCAGCATGCTTTTGTGGACTTCATGAGGTATTACTACAAGAAGCTATGGTCGATCATTCTTGTGCGAGCTGAATTTAATCTAATGGTTGTCCCGGACAAGCGAATTTCGGAGTCACCTTATGTCGCTGGAGGAAGGTTGCTCGACCAAGAGATAATTGAGAGAGAATGGCTATGGGTGACAAACCAGCAGAAGATTTCGGAAGCAACCGAGATGACACAAGCGAAGATCAATGTATACTTTGCTTATGGGCTTACGTCACATAAGAGAGTTTAGCTTAGTCTCTTTATCTTATATACATTGCATCTTATAATCATTTGTACTTCTCAGAATATTATCAATGAAAAAGTGATTACCTTCCCGTGACAATAACTCATTGTCGATTTATCTTTCTCGCTTTAGAATAGCGACACAAGATAAAGGACATATATTCTTACTGCACTAACGTTTGTTCGGGTTGTAGGAGAAATCATAAGTCAAGGAGGAATTCACTAAGTCTCGAAGTGTCTTCTAGCTAATTCGCATAATCGCTATGAAACCTCAAGTAATCATGTATGATCTTTCCAAATCGAGTTTTTGTAAGATCGCTCTGATACTTTTTGGTAGATTTGGTATCATCAAAAAGGGGGAAATTGTTGGAATATTTAGTTAAGGGGGAATTTTAAATTAATAAAATTCATTAAT
>JAOWBJ010116290.1:0-13758 GCA_028566335.1 Monarda citriodora | reverse complement strand
TCGTCATACGTCCGCCCGAAAGCCACCCCGCAGATGATGTTGCTGGCGAGAGACATGGCCATGTCGCTCAGGTTGGCTGCCTGGCCCGGCCTTGACCGGGCCAGCTCAGAGATCCTCCTCATCATTTTCCCGACCTGGTCCTCGCGGACAGGGCGGAAGGTGAGGACTTGCTTGGGGGAGAAGAGGTGGTGCATGCACATTTTCCTCGTCTCCCTCCGGTGAGAGTTGTAAGGGGAGAAGGCCATGTCGGCTCCGTTGTAGGAGAGCTTCTGCTGGCCCAGCACGGATGGCCTGGTGCAGAATGATAAGTCATGTGATCTGAGCAACTGCTTTGCCAGTTCTGTAGAGGAGACGACGAGGGTCGGGCCGGAGCCGTGCTTGAGGAAGGTCAAGGGCCCGTATTGATCAGATAACCGACTCAAGTAAAGGTGGGGTTTGGATCGGTCGAACTGAAGCAAGTTTCCCACCACCGGCAGCCCTGAAGGCCCCGGTGGCTTCTTCGTCTTCGTCTTCTTCCCATTCACTCCTCCGATATGTTGATGCCTTTGCATGAGGAGGAAAATGAGAAGAAGACTAGCAGTGATGGCCACGACTGCTGCTGCTGCTACAATTGTCATCATCTTTTTATGAATAGATACATTTACATCGTGTAGGAATACTATATATGCATGCGGAAATCAACGTTATCCATTCATATACAATAAAATGTTTGTGTAGTGGAGCAACATCTACGGTGTTGAAAAATTGTGTGCGAGCTAAGCTAATCAATAAACATGTGCAAATAGCTATCTGTGTTCTATATTCTCCTCACGTCATAATATCAAATCATATATTAAAACTCGTACTGAATTTCGGTTGAGAAACGTACACCCAAATGATGTGAGATGGAGGTAATATATTCATACACATGTATATAAAATAGACTAGCAAAAAATATAACTAAAATACTAGCATCGTACTTACCTGTTGCGGCGGGAAGAATCAAATATAAATTGTGTTTGTGTTGAAATGTGAATGAATTTATTAAGCAAATAAAAAATAAAAAATTAGATATTAGTTTAAATAATAGTTATTGAGCGTGAGAGTGAGAATGAGCCCAAAAATAGAATTAAAAATAAATAAATAAATATAGCACCAGTTGAGAATCGAACCCAAATCTACACTGTGCATCACTTTTTATTTTTGAGTGACACAAGGCTATTTTGGACATTTTACATGTAAGACACTATGCTTGTTGCCGATGCGATAATTACAAAGTTAAATCACGATTTTTAAGTATCACATCAGGACCAGCCCATAATTAAAAGATAACAAAAACTACAAATATCTACGGTTGGCTCTAAATTATATAGTGGGTGAGATGCGTATCCATTAAAATAATCAATAGCACTAAAATATATAGTGGGTTAAGGAAACTGTGAAAATTATGTTGAATTTAATATATACAGCATGCCAAGTATGTTGACATAGCATGCCTAAGTATGTTGAATTTAATATATTTAGCATGCCAAAACGATATCATGTGCGCATTCTATGTTATTGAAAATACTCCGTCCCCTCTCCGTTACTTCCAAAATGACATTATTTAATTTGACTTTTCGAACACGCATTTACATTGCTGTCGAATACGATAATAATTTATAAATACTAACCACCAAGTAAAACTTATGCACTATAATACTACCTCCATCCCCTGCTATTATGCTCGCTTTCCCGATTGGGACATCTCACGCTATTTTGCTTGTTTCCATATATGGAAATCTTAATGCTCTAATTTTTGTGCTAACTTTAACTAATAGGGCATTTGTATACTTTAAAGGCTCAATTAAGCTCATTTATGTACTTTAAGCTTTGACATTTACTAATTATCCCACCCCCTTGGTTATTGTGCCATAGTCAAACATGCACAATAGGAAGATATGAAGGTAGTAGATATGGAGGTAGTAGTAGTTATTTGTATATGTAGATAGGTATGATTGCCTTCGTTCCATTTCAAAATATTTCATTTTCTCTTTAAGCTGTTTCATTTAAAGTATTATATAACTGATCGATTCCGACTTTTCTATGAGATTTGAAACGACGAAAATAGAACAATAATTAAGAACACATGATTTGCGTGGTTCGATTTACTTGAGGTAAATCTACGACCACGAGGAAAGAGATTGCTTGATTTTATTGCTTGAGGGTGCAGGAACTACAATAATCGAATCTAACTCTTTTTAATCAACCTAAATGTTATTTATACACATGAATTATGGGTTTGGGCTCGCAGGCCCAACAAATGTGCATGTAACTGCTTAAATGAAGTTATATGCGGTTGAAAAGATCGTGATTTGTGGAGTATGAACATGCGTATAACTGCATGTTCGAATAACCGCTTGTGGTCGCTTATTACTTGTTGGCAGAAAAACTATAAGTTGTGGGCTGCTTCTGACAGAAGTGAGCCGTACTGAATCTATTAGGCCGAAGTGCCATTGCTTGGGGCTTGAATCGGTTTGGGGGCTTGAAACCGGAGTACATTACAGAACTGAATCCTTTGCTGGACCGTTAAGGGTTCGACCGGTTCACTCGAGACAATGTTACTAATGGGCCGAATTGAATGGGCCTTTCCATTGGGCTCGAGGGATTTAGGGTCGTATCACATCACTGCCCCTCCCAAAAGTGAGGTAATGCCGCGGTTGTTCCTAGAAATGCCGAAGTCAATCGTATGTGGAGGACTTCGGGTGTTCCGGAGTGGAGGCGAGCTGACGTCACTTTGAGGCGTACACTATACGCTTCTTAGCATTAAATGCGTCGGTTGGTTTCCCGATAAAGCGAGATTCGAGTCGTCGCTTATATTCGGATAAAAACCCTAGAGAAACCTCATTCAAACCTTTTCCCCCTCACTCTCAAATTCTCCCTGCAATTGTTTTCTGCTCGAACTTCATGCTTCAAAGTATTCATCGCTGGAAAAACCGACAAAATCAGAGATTTTCCAGTCAGCATCGTTCTTTCGTCTCCAACACAAGTAAGTATGTCTTCTTCATTGAGTCAATCGGGTAGTGACGATAGAGGGTTGCCGATAGGGCGATAATGGGGACTTCCAAACCTACCGACGGCGGCCGAAAAAAGGCCGATTTAGTTCCGTTAGAAAGATTCAGATCGAGTCTTAGTGCCGATAACATCACTTCCCTCGCTCGTAGTTACAATCTTCCGCCGGGGACCAAAGTCATTGTTCCCGGCGATAGTGATATGGCTGACCTTCCTCCGGTCGGGTATTGCATAGTATACAAAGCATGCCTGGAGTGCGGTCTTCGTTTTCCTCTTTTTCCCCTTTTTGCCGAACTGCTACAGCGGTTCGCCTCCCTCTCGGTCAAGTGACTCCGAATTCATGGAGGCACTTGACCGCTTTTACTGCCGAGGTGCTAGTTGTAAGATATGACCTTACCTTAGACTTAGTGCTAAGGTTTTTTCAATTTAAGAGGAAGGGTCCTGGTTTTTTCTTACCCTTGTTCGGCTATTTAAAGCCAAAACGAAGTCCAAACATCGGAAGTGACAGTCCCGCTTCTTTTATTATGCTGGGACTAGGGCTACCGAATTTGTATGGCGGGGAGTGGGTCTGTAATCCGTCACCCTCCGACCAAATACTTGGGCGGGCTCGAAGAGCTGCTCAAGGCCACCCTTATGGTTACAAGGGTGTATGGGGAGCCTGAGCTCGTCCGAGGTGTGGTCAGTCAACCTGACTCGTCGGCCGAGGACGAAGTCAATGAGGGTGAGGATCGCGTTTGACTACGTAGTGTGTGTTTTTTATTTTTACGTTTCTAACTTCGTTTTCTTTCTTGGCGGTGAATCTGATGAAGGGCTTCGACAAGAAGAAGACATCCGGTCCGGCCCCCACTGCTGCAAAGGGGCCGAAGAGGCAAAAGACCTCTGGAGCCGTACTGCCAGTCCCTGCTCCCACCTTAATGACGGTCTCTTCATCATCCGCCTCCTCTGAGAGGACTTTGATGGATGAGAAAATATGAAAGAGAGGACCGAAGTCCTCTGTGGCTGCAACCGCACCTCCCCTACCCGGCCTCGAAGGGGAGGCTGGTACTGTGGCGTCTCTTTTTTGGGACACCTTCTACTCAGGCCTTGGCGTGGCCTGAGAATTTTGCCGAGGTACTCGTTGTTCTTCGTCAATTTTTTTTAACGAAGTCTTCTTCTTTTGCAGAGGGCCGAACTTCTTTCCGGACACGTGGCTGCCGAACTGAAGAAAGGCGCTTCCGAGCACCGGAAACTCCAACTCTCTCTCTCCAAAGCCAAGGACGATGCTGCGAAAAAGGCATCCGAGGCTAAAGCTTTTGTATCAGCCTTGAGCCGGGCTATGGCTAAGGTTGCTAGGACCGAGGCTGAAGTGAAGGCAGCGAAGGCCGAGGTGGAGCTGCTGAAGAAGCAGCGTGAGCAGGATGCAGCTTCCTTTGCCGCAATACAAGGGGATGTTCTCCGTGCTTACACGGAGAAACTATTTTTGTGCTCGAAGTTTTCGGCCTTCGTTGGCCGTCTAGGCTCTTTGCTGACCAAGGACCTCAATCGAAGTCCCGATGACGTAATCCCTCTTTATGCTCGGGAGGTGGCTGTCCGACTACAAACCTTGTCGCTACTTGATGCACTGGCTTCTTCATCAGTGCCCTTGACAGTGGAGGCGGTTCGTGCATGCAGCGTGGACCGAGATGAGCGATGGGGGGTGCCATCACTGTAGTGGGTCCGGTGTCTCCGGCCCCGATCGTCATTGAAGCAGAGGGTGGCGAAGAGGACAAGGAGGCGGAAAAGGAAGAGGGTGGGGAGGTCCCCACTTCTCCGAAAAATCAGGAGGTTCCCCCATCCCCTAAGGGTCCTGAGGCTACACCGAAAGACTCAGAAGCCAATCCTGTTGATGGAGGAGACCAAGGGACGAAGAGGACCGAAGTGCCGGAGACGGCTACTAAAGGAGCTTGAAGTGGTCACACTGATCAAGGGGATCAGACCGGCTCTCTTGTATGGCTTTGTTTCCTCTTCTTCTTAGTTAGGTGTTTAATATGTACTTCGGCCTCGCAGCCCTCCTCTTGTACCCTTTTTATCAGCATGAATGAAAGTCTTCTTTTGCTCTCAAACTCTCCTATTTATTGCTTTATTTTTATATTTCTGTAGCTTGTTGTTCCTTTTTCTTTTTCATGGGATGCCAAACTTAAAGAGTTTATTCGTATTCTTAACTCCAAGGAAATTGAAATCTTGCATTGGAAAAAGTTGTACTCTTCGGCTTTAGACGAAGCTGAGGGCAGAGCAAGAGATGATCAAGTCAAATTTGACCAAGTGTTGGCTTGAGTTGTCGAACTCGAGACCACTCTCAAAGATACAGAAGCCAACTTGAAGGTTCTTAAAGAGGAGGACATTGAGTACGAAGACATTATCCGCCGATGTAACGGGATGACAATAACCGAAGTGGAAGATCGCATATGCAACAGATATGGCAGCGTAGTCTCGAAGTAAAGAAGCAATACCATACAGACTACAGGGAGTACCGAAGCGAAATTGAAGCTCTCTGGCACCTATCTAGAATATACAAGATTATCCTTGTCGGTATCCGAAGCTGGTGAAGATATTGAAGGACAATCCGGGGACTTCGAGCTCTACTATCATCGATTACCGACCTTCTGAATACACCGAGCAAGATCGCCAAGAAGTATTGACATGCTGAGGTGGTAGGGCATCTCAGTCTCAGGGCCGTGGAACAAGACCAGTAGGCTCCACTTCTCGAGGCGGCAGTTAAGGGGCCGGAGTCAGGAGATTTAACTTGGATGCTCTTTTAAGGGCTAAGGAACCTGAAGACTTTGCGCAAAAATGGCTAAGTTATAGCAAGCCCCGGGACCCTCCGGCATCTTGAACTAGATCTCATGTACTTGTAGATATAGATTAGTACTTCCATTTTTTTTGTAATACCGATGTATACCTTTTTAATGTGAATAAAACACTTTTGTTTTGCTATCGTGAATCATCACTTAGATTTTAGCATAAATTTTATTTTTTATTAAATTTGATGAACTTTGGCTTTAATAAAGGTAGCGAACCTCTTATACCAAAGTGAAATTGTCCTTATTTTGCTAGTTTTATCGCTAGGAATTGACTTCCTTTTACGCGCGTTTGAACGAAGTCTCCCGAAGTGGGGACTGCGGTATTATAAAGGAAATTACACTACGATTAAAGGAAATGCTTATTTGCCTTTAATTTAACCTGAAAAAGTAGTCTTATACCTTCTATAAAAGATTTGACCCATTATTGTCTTCGGTATATTCTCAAAAAGGGGGCCAGCCTTTTGAGATTAAGTTAGGAATATTAAGTATAAATGGGACTTTGGACATACGCATGGATGAATGATATTCATAAAATTAAAAGATGAGACAAACGACTTTATAAAAATAAACATCCGGGCTGAAAATAGACTTACACAGAGAATTAAAACTTAAATGCAAAAACTGACACTACCCATCTATACATAGTATTTTTTTAGGTTTGACATATGCCAAGTTCCGAGAAATTCAATAACCCGATATGGCCCTTCCCAAGTAGCTTCGAGCTTGCCGAGCTTCTCTCCTCTGCTCACCTCGTTATTTCTAAGCATGAGGTCATCCACTTGGAATTGTTGAGTTTTCACTCTTTGGTTATAATACCAGGCTACTTGCTGCTTATAGCGAGCTTATTTTATAAAAGCAAGCTCCCTTTTTTCTTCAGCGAGATCGAGTTCGGTCCGGAGTCCCTCTTCGTTAGCTTTAGTGGTGAAGTTTATCATGCGAGAGCTGGACATGTCGATTTCGACCGGAATGACCGCTTCAGTGTCGTATGCCAGGCTATATGGCGTTTCCCCATTCGAAGTCCTTGGATTAGTGCGATACAACCATAAGACTTGTGGAAGATTCTCCACCCACAACCCTTTGGCTCAATCCAACTGAGTTTTCAGCCCCTTCACTATGGTGCGATTGGTGACTTCGGTCTGACCATTTGCTTGTGGATGAGCGACCGAAGTGAATCGTTGTTGAATCTTTAATTCTTGGCACCATTCTCTAAACCGTTTGTCAGTAAATTGTGTCCCATTTTCTGAGACAATGATGTGGGGTATGCCGAAGCAATGGACTATGTTCTTCCATACGAAGTCAAGAGCATTTGTACTTGTTATTTTGGCCAAGGGTTCGATCTCGACCCACTTCGTAAAGTAGTCTATTGCTACAATCAAAAATTGCAGCTGTCTTGGGGCTTTCTCTAGTGGTCCTACGATGTCTATGCCCCACTGCATGAATGGCCATGGAGTCTGCATGGTAGTCAGATCGGTTTGCGGCATCTTTGGGGCGTTGGCATGGATCTGGCATTTCAGGCACTTCTTAACGAGGACGACTGCATCTTGGACAAGGGTTGGCCAATAATACCCCCACCTCATAACATTTTTGGCTAATGCCCTGGCTCTAATGTGACTTCCGCACGATCCTTCGTGGACTTCTCTTAAGACATATTCCGCCTCATCAGGTCCTATACACCTTAGCAGTGGTTGTAGATAGGATTTTCTGTAAAGGGTTCCTTGTTGAAGTTCGTACCGAAGTGATCTTCAAAGTATTTTTCTTGCCTCGAGTTTGTCATCTGGTAACTCTCCTTTTTCCAGATACACTAGTATGGGGGTCATCCAGTTCGGTGTGCTCGTTACCATTTGCACTTCGGTAGCTTCATCAATGCTTCTATGCAAAATTTCTTCCACCTTGGAACTATGAGATGATGACGCCAGCTTACTCAGAGTGTCTGCTTGGTTATTCTGTGCTCTTGGAATACGAATTATCTGGAAATAAGAGAAAATCCGTTGGAAATATCTGACTATTTCCAGTTATTTCTTCATTTTTTCCCTCTGGCTTCACTTGTACCCATTATATGGCCCACTATGACTTGTGAGTCACTATGGATTTTTAGGGATTGGACATGAAGACTTTGAGCTAATCGGACTCCGGCAAGGAGTGCTTCATACTCCGTTTCATTGTTTGTAGTTGGGAATTTGAATCGTAATGAGTACGTCACTTCGTGCCCATCCGGTGCAACGAGAAAGATGGCCGGATCCGCTTCCTGTTTTTCCTGAAGCTCCATCCACATACTCTCGCCAACAATCTAGTGGTTCCACTTCGGGAGTATCAAGGGCTTTTTCTTTCACTTCGGTGGTTGCCGGAGTGGGAGGCTCGAATTTAGCTTCAACTAGGAAATCCGCTAAAGCTTGTCCCTTTATAGCTTTCCGAGGCAAATATTCGATGGAGTGTTAGCCCAACTCGTTGGCTCACTTAGCTATTCTGTCTGATGCTTCAGGCTTGGTCATGACTTGCCAAAGTGGGAGATCAGTTAGGACCTGTATAGTATGAGAATGAAAGTACGGCCACAATCATCTTGTCGCATTCACTAGAACCAAAGCTATTTTCTCTACAGGCTGATACCGAGTTTCCGGACCTCTTAGTGCATGGCTTATAAAGTATACAGGATGTTGACGCCGACATTCTTCTCGTACGAGTACCGCACTGATCGTTTCATCTGAAGCTGCTAAGTACAATGATATAGCTTCTACTTCTTTGGGTACCGATAGCACTGGGTGTTCGGCCAAATTTTTTTTGATTTCTTCAATGGCCTTTTTCTGTGCTTCCCTGTATAGCCCTAGTTTCTAAACCTTCTTGTAACAGTTTCTAGCATGGGATTTCCAAAAATAGAGATAAGAAAGAGTAGTATGAGTTCGGCCATGATCAAATTATGTGAGCTTATGTGCTTAAATTATTATGTGTTATCTATGTTTGATCAGCTATGAGATGGATGGATGCATGGTTATGGTCTAAGATTCGGTTGTATGATGTGAGTGGAATGGTTAAATTGTGATGAATGTTGTGAAGTGAATAAGCTTGTCACTTGAAAGTTATTTTAAGATAGCCACTAGTTTAACTAAGGGTGAAGTGTTCGGCATGACACTCCGTACTAGTTCAAACTCTGTCTAGAGTTCGCGGCTACCTTACTGACCGAACAGTTCCCAGAGAACATATAAAGCTCGCGTTTCCTAGAAAGTTCGTACCGCATGTTGTGGTACTCAGAGTCCGCCCAACGCCTTAAGCTTGCATCGCGCGGACAGGTGCTGAGCGAGCTATACAGTGATCGGAAGTACTGAATTCTCGAGTAGTGCTCGGCACCACCGAGGTCTAGCCTAGTGTTCGGCAGTTCTAGTGTTCGGCTATACCGAAGTCTAACTCCGTAATATTACCGAGCAGTAACCTCAGTAAGTCGGTTCTCTTTTGAGTCAGTATACCGAAGCAAGGGTGCCCAATCGGCATCCACACATGGCACTCAAGTTTAAAATAATATAGGAAAGTCAAGAGTCAGCCAATGAGAGACCACCCAGCAATAGCCAATGCATGTTCCCTCGGCTGCCGAAGCCACCGCCCAAAGTGGCCAGACCGATGCAAGCCTTTCCTAGAACCTGCCACCGCCAATAGAATTCCGGCAGAACCAATGATTGAGTCGGGCCTAAGGAACCAAGCCACAACATGCACCCTATAAGTACCCTACCACTCCAACCATAATCCTCCGCTATATTGAGAGGAACACGAGAGAGTGAGGAAAAACAAGCAAGACCGAGAAGGATCCAAGCTTGAGATCACACTTAACTTTCTCTATCTGTAAGAGGTAAATTCTCCAATACATCAGGTTGGCTTTTTAATATTCTACCCATCCACATGTCATGAGTCTGCCGTAACCCAACAAAGTCAAGTTACGGTCAAACCGAATTTCCAGTTTCTTTAAGTTCTTGAGTAAACCTTAATTTTCCAGTTTCTCCTTAAGCCTCTGAGTTAAAACTTACGATCCAGTTTCCTTAAGTTAAACTCCAAAGTTCCAGTATACTCGAGTTTTCAAGGTTTAGCTTAACCATTCTAATAAGTATAGTTTATTTAAAAATTAAGATGATGGGTTCCGATACTCCTCTTCAATGTAGTAGCGAGCACGAAGGATGATTTTGGATCAATCCTCCACACACTGTGCACACTGTTCTTAAGGAGTAAATGGCTAGGCAAAGCCAAGCGTTTCTAGAAGAATCTAATGTTTTTACACTTAGTATATTTCAGCTTTAAAAGAGCAACCAGTGTACAGAGTCGCAGAGAGTTGCGAAGTCCTTAAGTAGATAGCAGAAGCGAACTGTGAAGTCCACCAGAAGGATAGCTCGCGAGAGAGAATACACCACTCTGTTCGGTCCGAACAAGTTCGCTAGTAGTACTTGATCAGAGTATTCTCAGGATACTCAAACTAAGTTAATAAGGATAACTTGATGAGATAAATATCTAGAGCTTTTCTCGAACCTAAAATAGACTCAAGAGTCAGTTCGCTCTCATTCCAGCACATTAGTATTTACCGAGCTCCAGTGAGAGTTCGGCATTTCTGACTCAAGCTTATGAATGGTTCTTTTATTAAGGTTGTTCGAATGAAGAGCCTTGAGAGCTCGGCACAGTCGCCGAAGTCCAGAAGCAGTCAGAGGTGGGCTAACAAAACTAATAGCCTCGGCGACCAGTCGCCGAGGTGAACTATTATTTACGAGTTGATTTGTTCTTAAGGTTACCATGCCATATTCTTTTAATGGTTTAATGTTTAATGCCTACATGTCGGGCTTGTGCCAAATTATGAGATACGATCGGGCTCGGGCATGTGTTGCCCGAGTTAGTGCACTTAAGGTTCACGTTACCGCAAGGTAAGTGATCTAAGTTCTAGGGAAGTAGGCCAACTTCCCTAGATCAGATTATTAACAGGGCAGGTATGGCAAGGTAAAAGGCTTCACCTCAGTTATTACAAGTAACTTTTAAGGACATAGGTTTTTCTTTAACCCCTATGATCCTCATGTTATGGCATCGGTTAAAATTATTTTGAGCACGTGTCCACTGAGTGCTTCAAAGTACTCAGCCCTGCATACTTTTTCCCTGTGTGTAGGTTGAGCAGGCTGGTGGAGTCAAATTGACGGGGTGGCTTGCTGAAGTTCGAGGAGAAGCTCTTGGTGATGCATTCCGTCATACATGCATCCGAAGTCCTTGTCCAGTGTAGTTTAGTCCGGTCTCTATATTTTTGTACTCATAGGAAAAATTATGTAAGGATTACCACCACCGCTACACTTGTTGAATGTTATGATTTTGTATTAACTCTTGTTGTACGAACTTCGGTCTTTTCCTTAACAAAGAGTCGTGTTTTCAATACCAGTACTTGTGCAATCTCACTAGTTAGCTCGGTACCGACGTCCGGTAGATAGCTCAGTTCTGAAGTCGTCTTGTTAGTTCGATTTTCGTTTACAACGCTTCTATTCATAGTTCATGATCACACACCACGCTTTCCGTACTTATTCAACTAAAATCATAGCGCACTCTGGACTCGGCTTCGCTTAGCGGGTTCGGGGTCGTTACAGCAGTGGTATCAGAGCACTGGTTCGCTCTGAAAACCCAAGAGTCTTCTTCTTTTCTGAGTCTAGCTTTGTTCCACTAGACGTTTATTTGATCAAGTTAGAGGTCCTTCAGCAAAAGCCCATCACAGTGACCCGACCTGCTTAACCAAGCCAAGGTACGTTTTCTTAAGGCTCGACTCGTTTATGAATAATTGGTTAGATGAGTGAATGGGTGGACGTACTTAGATGGATGCATGTATATGAGTGGATAATGGATGTATGATTAGTTGCTGGATCCTGAGATTGAGGTATGCGGACTTTGCATGCCTAAGCCTTAGTTCTTGATTGCTTGACTATGTGGCTTTGAATGATGAATTATGTGCTGAACATAGGATTTTCCTGAGAACATAGCCAAACTCATAGGAGGTGCAAGATCACTTAGGAAGTAAAAGGGGGTTATCCCTGCTATGAGCGAGCTCATGGTTTAGAGGCTGCTATGGCCTGCGGAATATAGCGAAGTACGATAGATACAAGGCGAGGTGTTCACCTCGTCTTTCCGAACGCATGAGGTCGTGCGAGCATGTTTTACCGCTTTCCAAGCAAGAGTTATCTGTCCGGAGTGACCAAGGTCCCCATATCCTATGTGTTTTATTGCAAAGAGGTTTATGGGTGTTCGCTTTATAGGATGCCGCCGAGACGTCAGTTTCCCAGGAACCAAGGAGTTGATCCACCACCACCTCCTCTTGATAGAAAAATTGAAGAGTTGTTTCTCCGCCAGTGTAACAGCCTGAGTTTTTAGAACCTCCTTGTAATAAGATATCAAAGGATTTCGGAAAGTTTAAAATAAGAAAGTTGGTGTGGGTTCGGCTGTTTTCAAGAATTTGTGTGATCCTATATGTTCTTATGTGCCTTATGTGATCTTATGTGTTCTAACATATGTGTACTAACTTACTTTGCTGGCTATGTGATGAATTGATGTATGAGTTGTGATCATGAACGTTATAGGTCCAGTTAATCATCGATTAGATTATTCAAGTTAAGTGTGATAAAGTGACTAAGCTTGTCACTTGTTAAAGGTGAAGTGCTCGGCACCTCCCTCGAGATAGTTCGGAGCTCGCTTCGGCGTACCCGAGCAGTCTCAGTGAACAGAATAAGCTCGCGTCGAGCAAAGCGAGCTACCTAGTGTTCGGCAGTGCCAAAGTTTAGTAGTGCTCGGTGTTGACGGAGTCTAGTGCTCGGCAAAGACTAGTGCTCGGCAACACCAGTGTTCGAAGTATAGTGTTCGGTAGAGTTCAGTGCTCGGCAGTGCCTAGAGTCGGTAGAATCCAGTGTCCGGAAAAATCCAGAACCTGTTTTGTAATCCTTAAAAGATCAGTGTCCCCATGTCTTTGAACCAAAGAAAGGATGCCCAATAGGTATTTCGGCTTAGCGCCCAAGTTTAATAAAGTAGGAAAAACCAAGAGTCAGCCAATAAGGGTCTGTCTAGCTTGAGCCAATGCACGCTCCCTCGACTGCCGGAGCCACCACCCAAACTGACCAAAACTGAGCAAGCCTTTTTCAGAAACTGTCTCCACAACTAAGAACCCAGCAGCGCCAATCATTTGGCCGGCCCAATAACCCAAGCGACGCCATCTCTCCTATTGATACCCTCACCATAACAACATCACAAGTTTCGCCATTTGAATCTTCAGCCACAATCTTAGAGAGAAACACGAGAGAATCGAGAATATACAAAATCCCAGGGATCGAGCCTTAAAGTCACACCCGGTTCTTCCATCACATTCAAGGTAATTATCTCTTCATTTACATAGCATTACCCCATCCATGCATGAGTCTAGGATACTTTGAACTTCCAATTAAGTTGGATATTCTCCTTTGAATTTCTTGTTTCCTTTGAGTTTCAAGTCATAAACCCAGTTCTTCCAGAGTTCCAAGGTCTTGTTGCACTGTCACCAAAAGAGCAACCGTTGGTAATCTAGATAAATAGGTTCCCTATGTTTTCTTCAATGTAGTACCGAGCACGGAACTTAAAAATAGAATTTACCACCACTGTTACCCCAGTAGGGCAACGGATAGGCTTAGCAGACTAAAATGACGAAGTTTCGATACTTAGAAACTCCGGCTAAGAACAACCAGTGTTTTAGATCGCAGCGAGCTGCGGAGTTAATAGGTCGCCGAAGCGACTGCGAAGCCAAGCTGCGAGGTTAAGCTCGCTTCGGCCTAGCTAGGTCATTAATAAACTTGATCAGAGTATTCTCAGGATACTCCGGTCACTTTAATAAGGATAACTTAAGCAAGTCATAACCAGAGCTTTCCTAGAACCTAAGATAGACCCAAGGGTCAGT